>CM053787.1:533638291-533855791 GCA_028749045.1 Cupressus sempervirens
CATTTAATATCATAGAAAGAACTATTACCTCTCTTATTTTGAGACCATGGAAGTGATCAACATTATAAACTTCACATACATATACAAATATATATAAATATATATATGATTCCACTATGATACTCTGATGATATCTATGAATTGTACTTATGTGTGTGTGTGCGTGCGTGCATGGCTAGAGAGAATATAATGATAGAAATAAATTATAAGTACTTTCAAAATTATACAAGCGTATATATGTATGTATGTATGTATAGGTAAAATTATAGGTAGAATTAAATAGCATGATGACATAATATGTATATGTATATATATATATACATTTGCTTTGAAACATGGAAAAATATTATCTTTATGTTTAATTATAACTCCATATCAATGAGCGGTGACTACCTCCATATTGGCATCCATCTTTTAATTTTGAATTTATGAAGCTATTCTTGTAACCAATGTCTTCCTTTGTAACTGAGCATAGGAGGCCATATATTCCCCATGGATGTAGGAGGAATGCAAAACACCACTCATCTTTAAGATATGCGATAGCACAATCACCTTGGTAATGAACAATATCTCTTATACAAGAGTTTAGTGATTTCCTTTCTATCTTTCTCGTTATCATCGTCTTGGACTGAGTATCAAGATACATGGGTGAAGGTGTACCTCAAGGAACTATTTCCGCAAGCATATTGATATTGTCTACAAGTCATGAATCATTTGTGTTCATTTCTTTTTCCACACCATGTTTCTTTTCAATGCAAATAAGTATATATTGCTATTGGGTAGAGGATGGTTATGTTGTAGTCTATAACACAAATAAACCGCAACCATGGTTCAACATAGTAATGACTCCAATAAGTACAAAGCTCTATTGTTTTGCTTATATCTAGTACTCCACTCTCTACATACTGATTTCATAACCATAGGGACAGAACATAGTCCTCTTAAACACATTCATTTATGTATTATGCATGAAGTATTCTATGTATAAAAACTGATTCCATTTCTATGATATTCCGACTTACTCAATGGTATTTGTTATATACCAGATTTGGTAAGTATCAGTAAAGTATTCAAGGAAATCATATGTTTAAGGTCTCATCATTAACAACAATCTCGCGGGATGCACCCAAGGCTAGTGAAGCCATGTGAATGGGTGAAGAGGAGAGGATCTTGCAAGGGAAAAACAAACTATGATCAGATTCTCAACTACATGAACATCTTAAAAAGAAATTGTTAAAATCCAAGTCAGCTCATGTCCTAGCATACTCAGTTGTCAAGTCAAGAGGTGGAATTAAGTCTAGGGTGCTCAGTGGCTAAACGAGGTGTTCCATGTCTATTCCAAGTAGGGAGGGCCTTTCTCAAATGAGATTATGCGGGGATATTTTTGAAGGTCTGTAGTTGGGAGGTTAAGCCACTGACAATGTTTCCCCTCTCCACAAGATTGCTAGGACATGCACCAAACAAAGATAAGTTATGCATTCAAACATTTGTTGGAAACAGGTATTTTACTTTTATGATGTTTTTACAAGTAGAAGATATGATGGATTGATTTATATCATTGATTCAGTTATTTCCTTTAGTAAAAGCAATTTTTCTCGCTAATGTAATTGGTAACCAATTAGATCAATTGATCTTCCAACTGAACATGAAATGTATCAATATGCAAGCGATAGATTTATCTAAAGGATTGTTATTTCAGTCTTTCATTTATGTGAATAGTGAATATGAGCATAACTTCTAATTGTAAGTTATTGCCATAGTTAGCAAAAGAAATAAAAGGGATGATACAATGGTATATGATGCCCTAAATGATACAATGGTATTTGATGTCCTAAATGATATAGTGGTATTCAATGACCTAAATGATACAGTGGTATTTGATGCCCTAGATGATATAGTGGTATTTGATAGTATTTGTCATTATGATAAAGTGGTATAGCTATTTTTTCCCTAAGCAGTATATATATGAACTCACCTGGGTTTTGTAGAAGCATCCCTAGATGAATTTTAGTTTTGAATTCTACGGTATGTAGATTTTAAATTCCTTGTTAAATTCATTGATGATGTCTTCAATAGTTAGTTATGATATGCATTTAAATTGGTAATAATCGTTGATCTTTTTCACATGAACATAGCTATTATAACTGCCTTCTCATAAATCTAAATTAGTAATAGTATTTTCTAAGATATGCTAGTTGTTAGTTAAGACTCGGGAAAAGTGGATGTTACACTCTAATCCCAAGGACTCGACTAGAGTCACTCATCTTGGGACTCACCAAGACTCAAAGAGTCTCAAAGAAACCTAGAACTTTCAAAAAACTCTCCTTCGCTACCTAGGGGGAATATTTGCAAACACACCAACCAAAAAAGAGAATAGACTCTCCCAAGCTTCCCAATTGATGCCAAGAAGGAACAACTTAGCAAGGAAGTAATGCACTCAAAAAATTCTACAAAAAAGACTTCAAAGCTAATTTAAAGCACAATGAAACCCCCACGACAAAATTTCCTTCCGCACCCTTGTAGATCTTTCACTGTTGTAGATGTGATGACCTATAAAGCTTTCCAACTCCACAAGCTACTCCAAACCCCTAGGCTCAAGCAAGCTCCTCACAAGAGACAAAGATAAATAATCAACAAAACAGAACATTGAAATATCTTCAAGTTACTATTATAAGCCTCATCTTTCCTATGCCCTAATTAGGGTTTTCTTTTTAAGAGCTCTTCTAATGTAATGTCTAAAGTTAGTTTATCTATAATCTCTCTTTTAGTGGCTCCTCTACCTCTCTCCATGGAAGGCGCCATCTCATAGCACCTCCTTTTCTTTCCAAGAAAAAAACCCAACTCATAGAACCTCTTTCTCTCACCACACTCGGTGCACTTTTTGAGATAATATTACTTAGGCTAAAATTGGTTTATCTTTACAAATAAAAAAATTTCAAGGTAATAACTGATACCTCGAATTCCCTACTAGAAAACAATCTAAGTTAAGAGGGAGCCAACCAATTCATGGATCCTCAATCCATCCTGTTAGTCTACGAGGATTTGGTGATAGACTAAACCCAATTAACAATTGCTGGCTCACAAGGGTTATAAAATAGGCTACAGGTCTTCATTAATCTTATGCTTGAGAAGGGACAAGAGATTAAAAAACTCACTTTTGTGAATTTGTTGTTTCAAATTTTAAAGGATGGGTGTAATGTCCCCTTTTATGTTTCTTAGGACACTACAGGAATTACCGAAATCCTTACTAAAGGTAATATGATATGAATGCCATAATAATGAAAAAGATATATGACTGGTAGTTCCAAACACTAAAATGAATAACATAAACTAGTGAATTTCTATGAAAATATGGTATTATATGCAGTTAAGTACTATGGTGTACTAAGTGTATGAGAAATGAAATGATAATGAATAGAGATGAAAATATATATATTTAAAATGTAATTGCAATGCCACAATGAAATACAAAGAATCGTGCAAGGAAATGACTACAAGAGTAGCTAGAATATCAATATGAATATATAGCTGTCTCTGGTATAACAATGTAGAATATGCACATACCGTGAGAGCCATCTCTGATAGACAATGAATTATTTGTTGTTATGACAGGGAGATCAATGGCCAGGATGACATCTCTGATATTCTTTATATGATTATCAGATTATGTGATCTGTTGTTATGAGCTATCTCTGATATGCAAATATAATTATGCTTTGTTTATTGTGTCGACTCTAATATTTTGTATAATACTTGCACTTCAAATATAACAGTTTGCGATAACAACCGCTTTGCCCAACGAGTGAAGTCCACAAGGGTACAATTTATAAAATCAATTCTCAAACATACTCTCGTAGCCAATCGGCTTTGGTTATTTGTGATTGCTGATGGGTCATGATGAATCAAGCCACCTTTGCTAATATTTACCACTTGTTTTAGATTATGGTAAAAGCAAGTTTTGAAGGGACTCGAAACCCTTTACAAAAAACTAAAGATAAACATTAAGCACTACCAAGTTTTACAAGGACCTGAAACCTAAAGTTTAAAACAAGGAAACCAGGTTTTACAGGGACTTGAAACCAGAAGTTTAAACCATAAAAAACAACCAAGTTTTACAAGAACCTGGAACCTAAAGTTTTAAACAAGCTGGAAAATAGAAAGCAAAAAACGAAAAAAACCACTCGGACCAGCACCCAGCACACCTACTCCAAGACCAACGGCTGCAGCAACTCTTTGATGATATTCGCCACCTCTTTACCTACTTCTACAGTACTCTAGATAATGTCTGTCGAAGCTAAAACAGGAGCCTCAAGAGCCTCTGTGGCCTTTTTCCACGTGCTCTGCCTAGTTCTCTTACTAGGACCACCTGGACTCCCCAACCCCACATTACCAGGAAACATTATCTCCTCATTACTCTTCTTACCCAAACTAGCCACCGCAGCATACAGACTAGATGTGACCTATTCCATTCTTTGACCACTTTCCTTAATAAGGTAATGGAGCTCCTGCTCGTATTCTTTGAGCTTTTCAGAGATGTTACCAATTTGTACTTCCATCTAAGCTCTCATAGTGCGTTCATAGTCCAGCTCTTTCTGCATAACCCCCATTTTCTTCTTGAGAGCCATTATTTCATTGTAAAGCCAGGAATCACCCTGGAGGGAAGCCTCTGCTTTAAGCTTAGCAGTGTGAAGAAAGGATAATTTAGCCTCATGAGAATCTTCCCTACCATCATCAAAAGCCCTAATCCCAAAGTCAATGGCAGTAGTAGCAGTATTGATCTAGATATCAAAATTGATATCCTGCTTCTCCATCCTCTCCTCCTTTTCCTCTTACTCAAGCTATTGTCCTTAGCGACAAGGTCTTTATCTTCTATATTCTTGCTAGTTTCCTCCATTTTCTCCTTGCTGTCATTCCTCATCGAGTGGGCAGGGTGAATACTCTGTTTCTCTTCATCCTCCCCAAGGTCTTTCAAACCAACATTAGAATTAGTGAATTTATCCTTGCTGCCCTCCATATAATCTTTACCTGTCGACACCCCTTTACTCCCAAAATAAAAATCCAAGTTGGAACTAAGTTCCCCCATTTCCGTCTTATCATCATTGTCTAAATCTTCAGATTCTGTGATCTCCTCCACATTAATTCTTTTCCTCTCCCGTTTGATAACCTTCTTAGTTTCACCAGTACCCTCCTCTTTTTCAACCTTAATTCTCTTAGAATGAGAATCAATACCAGACCCTTTCCTCTTCTCCGAAACCGGAGAAGGCTTAATAGCTTTACTTTTATAGAAGTTTTCTATAAGTAAAATTAAACCTTCATGAAGCACAGGGCAAGATTTTTTCTTCCTATGAGCATAGAGGCTTTGAAGCAGAGAATATTTTAGATAAAACGGAAAGGAAATCCTATCTTTGTGCCTAAAATGATTTAGGAAAACAAAGTGAAATTTATGGACTCTCTTATCCCTACCATCAAGTATGAAGTACTCATGGATCCATGACAATACATCCCTTCAAATGACCTTAATTTGTTTCAAGTAGAAATCATTGTTTTTCTCCAAGTTTTTCTCTTCAACTTCCGTCTTCGAGAATTTCTTAAAAGTCACATTCGAGATACTAGTCTCTTTACTAAATTTTATCCCTACCATAGAAAGCCCCATAACCTCAAAAATAAACTCTCCGGTCAAGTTCATTGTGACCCCATGCAAAGTGACCCTTTCTTCAAACCAATTTTTGAAAAAGGCCTCTGTAATGTGAGGTTTATACCCATGGAGTCTCTCAATGTAAGGCGTCATTTTCCCTTTCTACAAAATCTCCCACACCAAAGCATTTGCTTTCCATTCCCTGCAATTGCTCGATTCTTGCTTTCTAGGTTCCCCTCCCATCTCAAAATCTTGTTTTCCCCTACAATTCACTTGAGAAATGGAAACCAGAAAAAAGAATAAAGTGTTTATGATTACCGAGGAGCTATTAACCTTACATACGTGCCAAGTGCAAGTCAAAATAGCACCAAAGTACTTCCTAGGGAAACTCAAACTGTCCTCTGTAAACCCATCACTACCCTTAATAAATTTTCCAATCTTAGAAAATCTTTCCTTCTCTAGCATAATTAGTTTTTGTCGTCAGCTCCACTTCTTTGCATAGGTCAGCTTACCAACTTAGCTTGCTTTCCCTATAAAAAAACTTGGTTCGCAATCCAGTCAGCAACTAAATTGCCCTCCCAAAAAAATGAGAAAATAAAACATTACCAAATTTATTAATAAGGTTTTTAATTTCCATTATACTTCCCTCAATAGTCCAAGTGACCGGGCTCTTATTATTTAGCATATTGATAATGTTGAGCGAATCTCCTTCCATCCATAGATTCCGATAACCAGAATCCACAACCAACCTCATAGTATACAAAGCAGTTGTAGCCTCAGCTTTATGGCTAGTAGTTATCCCTATAGGAATGGCAATAGCATCAACAATTATACTAGTATGGTCCCTCAACACCCCTCCACAACCAGCTTTACCAGATTACCCTTTGCAGCACCATCAAAATTACCTTTAATCCAGCCCAAAGGAGGGGAATCCCATTTAACATTCTGTCTCTGATGATCAATTTTGGTTTTAAAGCTTTTGGTCTTCATAGGACTGTTAATTTGAATTTCATCACTCTTTTCTATAAGACTTGAAATTTTCCTTGATAGCTCTCCAGTAGAGAAGTATATAACTCCAAAATTTCTGACTGAACCTGCAGTTTAAGAACAGGTGATTCCTGTCTTCAAAATCCCTTTTGCATAGACAACATCTATTAACCACATAAAGCCCTCTCTTATGCAGATTGTCCAAAGTTAAGATTTTGTTTTGAAGCAAGATCCAAAAGAAAATATTAATTTTAGGAGTAAGCCCTTTAATCCAGGCTTTAGCCCATAAAGGTCTCATTCCCTTTTCCTCACTTCTAAAAACAGAAGAGACTTTAAAACAACCTCCTGGATCAAACCCCCAAACCATTTTATCTTCAATATGAGGATAAATACTAAAAGCATTCAGGATTAACTGGATTCTGGTAAAGACCATATTCATTTCAGCAAGATTGACCCATTCACCATTAATCCAATAATTCTCTACTAATAAACCAAATCTCTGTTTAAATCTGTGATTTATACCACTTACCACCACTTGTTAATAATTAACAAAAGTGATTTATATATGAACCGTCAACAATACGATATTAAGGATAATCATATGTCCCGCAAACAATCATAACAGCCAACTATCTATGTTGAATAAATAACAGTCACTGAGAATGTAATTGCTAATGTCTGCAGTTTGTATTGCAAGTATCATTTACTGATAAGGTCATTGGTATGTGATTACTTTGTGTCCATATCGATAACAATGTTGTTAACTGCTTCTCTGTCTAGACCACCACTCATGGTATACGCTGAGGATATCAGTTATATCCTGGTCACCTTTCTCCCATACAGGGTTGCTGATATATTATAGATAGCCACATATTAGCCTTGGACCTTTAACACTGTATACAATAGATTTATTATCAGTCTGCCCAGAAGGTATGGGTATGGAGGACAGGATTATCACTTTGTAATTCATAACAAGGTCTAGTACGAGTTCCCTGCCTGTGTAAGAGTGATAAGATTACTCTGAAATAGAGCAGTATGGTCATTGCTACTATAATTACAAGTTTATATCTTTAATTTAAACTTGTTTCAATCGAATGTAGTTTTGTTCATGGTATGGGGGTATTACAATGTGAAACAGAAAAGTTATTTATTCTCTTTCACAGTTGTTATCTCTTTTCTTTGTGAAGATGAACACTGTTGAACATCTATGAGTTTTTCATAGTTGAAAAACTCATTCTCGGAAACTTCTTGCCAAGGCTGGCAAAAACAGTCGGCAAAAAGTCAGCAACTTCAAAAATGTTGAAATTTAATTAGAAATGCAATTTTATTTGCGAACTTCATTGAGGAGATGCATCTAATGAGTTAGTAAGTAGAAGAAACAAGATCTCTCTCTCTCTCTCTCTCTCTCTCTCTCTCTCTCTCTCTATCTATGTGTATGTATGTATGTATGTATGTATATACAAATTCAGTACAAAATGACATCCTCATGCAGAATGTTGATGGTTGGTCACTTGATAGTCTAAAGAAAAATTAAAGTAGAAAATTGTCCTTGTAAAACTGTAAGAAAATACAACATCAAAACAGTTGAAATCTTCCTCTTCCCAATTCAAGTAAAAACTATGGGAGAGGTAGAGGGTTTAGTCATAGGAATCCACTCTAGTTATGCCTCATTGTTTGCCATGACTAGTTTTGGCTTGACTTCTATCTTGGAAAGATATTAAATCTTGTTCATTAGATTCTAAAGCAATTTAGAGCACTTAGGAGATGTTATATATATGTATGTATGTATGTATGTATATGCAAATTCACTACAAAATGACATCCTCGTGCAGAATGTTGAGGGTTGGTCGCTTGATAGTCTAAAGAAAAATTAAAGTAGAAAATTGTCCTTGTAAAACTGTAAGAAAATACAACATCAAAACAGTTGAAATCTTCCTCTTCTCAATTCAAGTAAAAACTATGGGAGAGGTAGAGGGTTTAGTCATAGGAATCCACTCTAGTTATGCCTCATTGTTTGCCATGACTAGTTTTGGCTTGACTTCTATCTTGGAAAGATATTAAATCTTGTTCATTAGATCCTAAAGCAATTTAGAGCACTTAGGAGATGTTATTATTGTGTTTCTACAAACTTAGATGCAACAAAAAGGAGATAAAGCAATGTTCCACTGTTTGTCAAGGACAAGGGACGGGGAACATCAGGGACAGAGGGGAACTCAGTAAAGTGGGTATGGAAAACATCAACTTAATTCAACACGATTTCCTCATCAGCTTTTCTTTTGTTTTTCAATTTGAAAGCAGCAGTCTTGGGACAGCAGCCCCTAGTTTTGGCTTGGACGGTAAAATAGATGGGCATTAAAATGCAAATAGAACTTTTTGTTTAACATCAAAATGTTTGTGTGGTGTAGGAGCACCTGACAAGGGAAGAAGACCAATGAAGGGTCCAAGAATTGGAGGAGACGGGGGGGAGTCTCCAAGACTCAATTTGGAAATCTCAAGGCCAATTATGGCACTCAATTGTAGTGAAAATGAAAGATTGTTCAAATGTCTTAATGGTCCTGAAAGGACCATAGAACCTAATAATGGGCTTAATGGGCAAATAGTATGTAATAAGGTAAATAAGGGCTTTGGGATGTTTAAGTGATGTCATTCCATCCATTGGAAGCCATTGGCCATAGTTTACAGTAAGCTAGGGATCAATTGTTAAGGATGCAAATTCAAATTTTTGAATTATAACGGCTATGGGACATTGGGTGGGAAAGCCTAGAATAGGAAGTTAATCAAGTTTTAATGAAATAAATCAATGTTTGTCGATTGAGGGAACTAGGAGATTGTTATTTAAGGTCTTTGAGGGTCATTCTAAGACAGATGGCATTTTTGCATTTCAACTATATAGACTGGTATTGAAGAAATCAATTAAGGGTATTGCTTTTACATTTCCCTTGCATTCGGGCATGTTCTTTTGATTGGAACTTAATTGAATTTCTGTGATACATGTTTAGGGCTTGAAGTAGAAAGGTCTTATTACACTTTGAATGCCATTGTAAGGAATAAATCAATCTGATCTGTTATTACATGCTGACAGACTTAGGAATTAAAATCCTTATCACATTTTGGTGTTTTGATGGATTTGAGGGTCATTCTATAAATGCAGCCACTGTTTCTCATAGAATGGGCCCTTCCTAAACTGTACAATATGTAACTAACCTGAATTTTGCAGAAAGAGTAGATGAGAATGGTGTGCACTGAAATTTACATGCTGAAACGTGCATGAAAAGTGTGCCATAGCTATAGCAGTAGAGAATCTGCTCACATAAGGGTACCATTTTATGATTGAAAGTAGCTAAGGACATCAAGGAGAAGGTGTTGGAAACTTGGTTGGATCCCCGTTGTGTTGGGAGGGTAAGTACCATAAACCCCTAGTTTTTAACTAGTTTAGGTGAGGATTTTGTGGATAACCCTTCTAACATTGTCATAGGACCGAATAACCTCCAAATCTGTTGTGTGGTGTCAATTTGGGATACTTTACAAAGTTAGAAGGTTGGGTGTTGCGTTTTTCCCATACTTGCTTTGTAAAAGTAGGCTAATTAGCCCTTGAAAACTGTCAATTTCCCATTTTCCGTACATGTGTTCCAAAAAAACCACAGATGAGTTTTTGATATGTTGCTTAACTCTTTAAAGAGTATTTGAAACTGCAGTTTATTTGCCAAGTGTTTTGGGAAGTCTGGGTCAAAAGCCACAAAAACAGAGAAAGTAGGGCTACTAGGGAAATAGGCCTAGTTTGAAGCTTGTTTTCAAAATTACAGCATTATGGGTGTTGTGGGCACTTATTGTCTGTTGAACAAGTTGAAATAGGTTGGAAAATAGGTTGGAAGGGACCCTGGGAGGGCTTGGAATGTGTCTTGGGTATTGGGAGTTAGATTGAGCCATATTGGGCAAAAGAACCGATTGGGGAAGCAAGTGTACCTTGTGGGTTATTGGGCAACTTGTGGAATCTTTTGGTCAGAGGGTTGATTGATCTAAGGGCTCAGCATCAGTGTGACTAGAATTTCTTGTCAAGAAGTCTGCAACTATTGCATCTATATTAATTATGCAAACTTGAGTTCCAATATCCAAAATGAGATATAGATCTTTTGAATCCATCCTCAAGGGATAAGAAAAATTCATAAGACTTCAACTCTCAACAAGATCTCCAATCTGACTAAGGCAAAGCCAATATCCTAAATTCCTTTATTGCATAGCTCAAAATAGTATTGTACCCTTATCGCAGTTATATGATATGATCCTCAAGTTAGACATATTGATCTAGAATTGTCCAAATTGAGGTAAACATGAGTTTGAGGAGAGCCTTGATATAGGCTGAGGAAACTGTCAATTCTGGGATTCACTACCACAATTGCAAGTGCCTGAAATTCAGTTGCCAATCCCTAAGAACTTTTACAAAACTGAGGAAAGAATTCAAATGCATGACTGCCCTACATAAGCATGGTGATCAGCCTGAACATAAAGGAAAAATTACTATAATAATAGAAGAATAGTCTCAAGGCACTGGATTTGCCACCTATAAGTTGGCCGATTCAAGCATTTCAGACAGGGTTAATTAAACCGAAGGTCCGAAAATGCTTGCCTCAAAACTATGCCTATTTTTCCTTCAGCTTTAACACTATGCAGTGATCCAATCTGATTGCCTTAACAATTAGAGTTTCTTCTGTTTCTCACCTTTTCTGCAAACCTTGTATTCCCTTCTCTCCCCTTTCCCACAAAGTCATCAGTGCATGTGTTCTAGTTTACATGCTGTAATATCCCGGATGGATATATTTTACCCAAATTTGCTCACAAATAATTTTCAGAAAATAAGATACATCTTTTGCAAATAAAACTAGCAGAATAAACCAGCAATGAACCAGAATGCTCATTAAAATACTCAGCTTTAATGCAACTTCAGAATTGTTATTGTATCATTAATCAGCAATACAATAACGACATGCATAAAATCCAATCCTAAAAACACTATTACAACCAGATTGGACAGCAACAACATGCACCTGCAATCCCAAATGCGAATTCTGGTGTGAATACACCACAAATGATGAATTGGGGCTATGTCCAATCCATCCAAAAACCCTGAAGGTTTTCTGTCCTCAGGCTTCAGCAAGAGAAAGCTAGAAGCTTCCCAAAAGTTCTTCAAAAAGAAACCAGAAATTCAATCTCAAATCTTAGTATGCCCAAATGAAAGAAGCTTTCCTCTTCTTTTTTTGATAAGGAAGAGGCCAAAGCCATGTATTAATATGCAAATAGGTACAAGCCAACTCAAGTGCCACTAAGAGGACGGAGTTGGGTGATGGTCCTTCAATCAAGTTGTATAATCCATAAATAAACTAGTTAAGATCCTCTTTAAAAAATTTTGAGTAATACGTTTGTATCTTATTCAACTTTCCTCTTTTTTTGCTCATAACAGTGACCCTTCAATTTCCTTTTCCTATCCTTCATCTTATTCTTGTTTGTCACTTTTAACCCACTTATAATATTAATTTGACCCATTTTATAAATTTGCACTAAGCTCCCTTAAGCAAAAATTAATATTTTATGAATAGAACTTTAGGATTTCTAATGTCCCAAAAAGAGGACATTACAAGTCCTCCTCATGATTGCTTGTCCTCAAGCAATCAATACCAAAATCTCATATAAATCTGCAAGTAGCTCTATAGCCCATCCTAAGATCATATCCTGTAACATGGTGAAACAAGGTGTCCAACTACAACTCTGTAAAAAATGAAATTCTTGGATCCCAACTCAATCTTTGATACTCCATTGTCTATAGGTTGTATAACTCTGATCATAAACCAAAAAGTGCACAGTATCACAACAAGGTCCCCCAATGCAAAGCACACCTCATGTTGACCTTTGGATCCCAACCCAACCTATCAATGTGATCCTGTGTGTAGAAATAGATGATCGGTGAATCACCAACCTCCTGGATCAGCCAGCTGAACGAATGGATATCAAAAACACTGCCCATATGCAAGGAAACCAACTCATCCTATCTCAAGATGTCACTGCCATAACTCGGGTCAGCATCAAGAATGTCAAAGATGTCATGACTATGTCGCTGAACTAGGAAGATAAACATCTCATATGGAATAGATCGCAACATGTGTGGCTCACATTCATCTACAAGCAAGTCACCAACCCCTATAGGCCAAGCAAAATCTAAAAATCTACTAATAGTCCAAGCAAGGCAGCTTTTGATAACTGGAGTATGCAGAAAGATAAAATCACCAATCAATAAGTAGGAAGTTGTCATATCATAAGAACATGGTGATAAATCTCTAGGTAAGCTATAAAACCTTAGCACACTATGGTCAACTCTGAATTATTTGCTTCGCCATAAGTATCATTGCTAAAATCAACATCTCCATCAAATGAAATCTCTAAGCCATTTTCACTCGTTTCATCTCTATCCGCATATCATTGTGTAGATATATAACTACTCTGATAAAAATCAAAGTTCTCATGCATGTCTTCTTGCTAGGCATTCCTCTCGCTGTCATCACTGTCAATCTCATCAACTTCTACATCTGAATGTTGAACCAAGGTAGAGTGTGCCAATCTTCATTCCTAATTATGCTCAACAATTGGATTTTCTGCCTCCTAAAATTTTGCTAAGGAAGCCTCTAGGATGTCCTTAGAATTTGTGAGTTCGCAAGAAAGGATGCTCACTTCTTCTTCCTTCTTTAAGGCCTTGGAGTAAATCTTTATAAGATTGTGAAGATGATCATGATTTGAAAGCAGATGTAGATAGTTTAATTTAATTGTTTTTATCCATTCCTTTATCACAAGCAAATGTGAGAACTCCTCTTCGAGTCCCTTTTGTCTTCTCTCTTATTGATCCTTCCAATAATGTTTTTCAACCAACTCATCTGTGTTATCAAAATGTGATAAAGCTACAATAATCTTATTCTCAATTATTTTCATTTGACTATCTAAATAAAGTGAACTAGTAGGTGTATGAGATAAGTCTGTTAAAGCATATAGCTTCGGTCCGACAAAACTGTGATTAGCATACATATGTATATATGTACAACAATATGATGCACATTCTGTTGTATATATATGCAACAGTATGATGCACATACTGTTGTATATATATGCATACGTATCCTTGTTGTATGTGAATCATACACAGTTGGAACCGACAATCATATATATATTTCTGAGATCATTTAAGGCATGATTGAAACTTGTTTCTAATTCCTTTGATTTTAGATTACTATCGATCTATATTTTATATCGGGCTATAGTCATTATGATTTATAATACATTGTTAGACTTGTGTTTAAGTCTGTAAACAAATCGGGCATGATTAGTTACACCAAACTAGTGTGATTGTGAATGTCCATGTCTCTGAATGTCTCCATTCGTAGACATGACCATTCACCATCACAACCTTTTCTGTGATATGTATACTTGATCCACCCGAGTAAACAAGGTATCGAAATCAATTAATGCTAGCACATCAAAGTATTGAAGGACATTTCAAGTGTAAGAATATTATATTATCTCTATTATCTCTGTACTAACTTCTACAGATTCTGGATCAAATCCATCCTTTGTCAGTAGTGTTCGTACTTGCAATAAAATTGTGCATCAGCAAGCCACAAATTTGAAATCTAGTAAGAAACTTTACAAAGTCAAACGTGCATGAGATGGGTGAAAGTGTGTCATCATATATATCCATATATCAATGTCATCTTTTATACTCAGTTGTGACAAAGGATTAGGGGCAGCATCGTATTCAAAAATTAGTTCGTCACAAGAAGAATCCATACCATATGTAGAGATTTGTAGGTCTGAATCAATGGGCGCATCATCACTCACAAAAGGTGTTGAGTCTTCATTGTTGGCCGATTGGACAATTTTCTCCAATGTGTTATCAATATGTCCATCAGAAGCACTATTATCAAAAGCCCTGCAAGAAACCTCTACCTCCATGCTACCCATCAATAGACATGTATGATGTTTAACACCTATCACATGATTATGAGCGGGTCTCTCTTCCTTTTCAAGACCACTAGCAAGCTGATTATTGTTATACAAATTTCTGCACCTGTCTTTTGCAAGGAGATCTTGGGCCAAATCATAATATTTCTTGTTTGCCACATCACTCTTGTTTTGCAGCATTGGACGAAAGTTCACATAATCCATGAAGGGTAATTTTTTGAATCTGTGGAGGGAATTTGTTGTACTCATCATATATGCTCATTATTTCAGTTCTTATATCATATTGGAAATTCAAGGGTAATGGTTATTTTATTTGAGCAAGGTCTTTTGTAATCCTATCCTAATTGGGCATATTTCCCGTGACACCATTTTTTCCCCTTCAAGAATTTTGTCAAATCGTTGCTTACTTCTGAAGTTGTGAATGTTTATTTGTTTGAATATTCTTGAAAAGCACAAGGATCACTTTACCAAACATACACAGTCAAAAAGTTTAGCTTCTTTCAAATGGCAAACAAGAGTAGTGACAAATTGATCATGGGTGGACTTTTATTGCTTCAAAAATATAATAACCACTCCTTGAAAGAAGTTGTAGTAAATATATATTACACCAAAGCCTTTTCAGCAACACTCTGTTCTTAAATATCCTTCCCAAAGACTTACTTATGAGTATCAATGCAAACTCTACTGATAAGTTGGAATGTGATTCCTAGTGTGCATGCAAATGTGTTACCAAACTGCACCAAAGAGCTCTGCATAAAATCTCACACAAAAAAACATAACGTTCTGTCCAAAAACCCCAGCAAAAAACTTATCCAACTACCAACCTCAGGAATCAAGACGCATGCCAAAACCTGCTCCTAGTTCAAGCATAGTGTCATAATCTTCAGCATGATAGTCTACAGATGAGTGTGTTTGACTTTGGTCACAACAGATGTATTTCCAGGAACCACGTACAAACCAGTGTAAACTCCAAACCAGACCCCTTAATACCAGACGATATGCAGCTCAATCTGAAATCTCACCAACTGCTTCAACTCCAGAACATGCAGTTTGAAAACCAGTACATTTCCTCCTTAAAGCAAGGATTATTTGGTGTGGTTGAGAAGAATTCCTATATGAACAGGCTCAATGTAATGATCCCATCTTTTGGCCTTCACGTTCTCCAAAGTCTAAGTGGAGGATAAGAAGTAATTAAATTAATTTCTTATAAAGTCATTCAATTAAAATTAAAGGTGGCTTTATATTTAATTAATTTAATTAATTATTGTATTACAAAGGAGATGCGTCTAGAGTGTGTATTAATTATTGGAAAGGTGGAAGCCTCTAGAAGCACAATTAATTATTGCAAGAGAGGAGTTTCTAGAGAGTGCATTAATTATTGAAAGGGGGAAGCTTCTAGCACTTGCAATTAATTAATGTTTTAGTTCTTTCTAGAAGGGTGAAGGAATAGGATAAATAGGGGTGAGAGTCTCATTGTTTAGCATGGGATTATTGTATCGGATGATTATGACTTGCATTTGATAAGAGCTTGGATGTGTGAATCACACTCTTTTTTGGCAATAGAGGACGTTCATTCTCTGTTGTAACATTCTAGACGTCAATCCCTTAGGGTTTGGCCTTTGGAATACATCTCTTTGTACTTGACTGCAACATTTTTAGAATTAATATAATTTCAGCAGTTGATTCAGCTTTTGGGCATTCCTGGGTGTCCATTACAGTGGTATCAGAGCTGTTAGTCCTGCCATCCTGTGGAGATCTTATAGATAGCCGGATAGAGGGAAAAGTGTTTGACAAAATGTATATCAGTCCAGATCAAGAAAATGTAATATTTAGATTACTAGGTACATTAGAGAAGGGGCGTCGTATGCAACAAGAGCAAAATAGGCGAATGGATATGATGTTGCAACTTATGGCAAAAAAGATGGGCATCAACATTGACGATTTGTATGTTGCTCCAAAGCAGAAGGTAGTTGATTCTTCAGATGGGATTGAGACACCACCGGGCTATGCTATTGGTGATAGTCAGGAGTCCACATATGAAGCTTTGTCAGGGGATGGCGATGCAACAATAATGGGATTAGGAGAATGCGAGGATACTGTCATATCAGCAGCCACTTCTGTGTCCGTTGAACCATCCAACAAGGAGTTTAGTAGTATGCATGCAGTTGTAGATATGTGCTTTGATGATCATTGTACACCTATTATTGCTAATGAGGTGAGTAATATAGTGACAAAGTCATATTATACTATTGATCAACAAAGTGTTGATGTTCACTTCTGCAATAGTACTATGTTCAACATGGATGCCACATTGTCTTATGATAATTTGATGTTTGCGGTCGATATTGATCACTCTCCTGAGTGGAGTTGGGCTTTGTTTTCACCATCTACAAAGATTCAGTTTTGTGTTGCAGCAGTTGGGAAGAAGAGATTCATAGATCTTCTATGGAGCCGCCTTCTGGTGACATCCAAACTTATACTTCATCAGCACAAGTTTTGGGAGCTAACTTGCAGGACATGTGGTTGGTCCTAATGATGTTCATTTTTAGTTTGTTTAATGTCCATATGGATATCACATATTACTTCAATTGGGATCCAGGTAGAGGTTGGCGTTCATTATGTTACTTAATTGCTTGAGGACAAGCAATTTCAAAGAGGGCGGATTTGTAATGATCCCATCTTTTGGCCTTCACGTTCTCCAAAGTCTAAGTGGAGGATAAGAAGAAATTAAATTAATTTCTTATAAAGTCATTCAATTAAAATTAAAAGGTGGCTTTATATTTAATTAATTTAATTAATTATTGTATTACAAAGGAGATGCGTCTAGAGTGTGTATTAATTATTGGAAAGGTGGAAGCCTCTAGAAGCACAATTAATTATTGCAAGAGAGGAGTTTCTAGAGAGTGCATTAATTATTGGAAGGGGGAAGCTTCTAGCACTTGCAATTAATTAATGTTTTAGTTCTTTCTAGAAGGATGAAGGAATAGGATAAATAGGGGTGAGAGTCTCATTGTTTAGCATGGGATTATTGTATCGGATGATTATGACTTGCATTTGATAAGAGCTTGGATGTGTGAATCACACTCTTTTTTGGCAATAGAGGACGTTCATTCTCTGTTGTAACATTCTAGACGTCATTCCCTTAGGGTTTGGCCTTTGGAATACATCTTTTTGTACTTGACTGCAACATTTTTAGAATTAATATAATTTCAGCAGTTGATTCAGCTTTTGGGCATTCCTGGGTGTCCATTACACTCAATGACTGAAACACACTTTCAACACAAACCAATAGAATCTGAAGTAGCTTGCTCCATTACTTACAAGGAAATACTCTCAAAAACATAGTCTGCTGGCTTTGGAGATCTGAAGCTACCATTGATGATGAATATCTGTCTTATTGCCATCAATCAAACTGCATATGCATGTTTCCTAGCTGTAACTCCTGTCCCTGAATGTTCACTTTCCTACAGGAGGAACAAGCTTTTTTTCCCCTTGTAACTATCAAACCAAACTCTTTACAGTATCCACTTGAATCACTTCATAAATCTCTTCTTTATTCCTGTGGGGATAATAGTTGTGCAGCATGCAAATGATCCTCCATCAAACTTTGCAAAACTAATATTATTAGAATGAGTCTCTGCCAATTAATATTCACACGTCCAACTAGAGGAAAGGCTTTTATTTAGTTTTAACTCCTTTTGTATTTTATTTCACCGCACATTTGATAACCTCTAAGGTTGGGAATAACAAATTTCAAATATTATTTCTTAGTTATGCATATATTATGGCCCGTGGATCTAAAGAACTTAATTCTTCAGTGGTAAATATTATTCACAAAAGAATTTATTTAGCCAAACTTTCAAAGAGACGGACCCACCATTACTTACAAAGTCTTCCCCACAAACAATAATGTTATATATGAAATATTCTAGCTCTAGTAGAAATAGACTTCAAAGAATTTCAAATGCCTCTAAGCTTAGATACAAATATTTCCTGCCTCACAAAAACTCGCAACAAATGTGCAGAAGCCCACATGTGAATCATCATACGTTTCTCCCACTCTCGCCAAATACGCACCTCTCCATAATTCTAGTAGTCACTGACGGCAATTGTTATTACCTTTCCACGAAGCATTACAAACTTAGAAGCATTAACCATTCAAAACACATAGTGAAAATGCTTCAATACAAACAACTGTGACGGCACCGTTCGACAGATGCACTTAATGTCTTGCCTGAGACTGATTTATGGTTGAGTGGAAGCAGCGGATGTCCCCAGAAATTCCACACAAAGGCTCCTCTTGCAATCAGCACATGCTAATAATAGCTTTGTTGAACCCCTTGATAGCCCTGGCACCTTCGAATAAACGGAGTACCAAAGAGTACTTGAGATGAATGGTAGCCGAAATATTTCTCTTTCAATGCCTCACATGATATCAAGTTTGTTGCTTATAATATTTTCGCCAAAGTTAATGTCTTCGATTTTGCCAATAGCAAGTTTGACAGGGGTGATTAACTTATCCGCTGCATATTTCAAAGGCACTAATCTCCAGTGCTTAATCGTTCCCTCTTTCAGAAAATAAGCTCTTTGTGTAGAAGTAGAAGTAGCAATTTGAAAAATATATCTGTCATTTCAAAATTTAATCCTGTATTTACAAAAGGTTCCAAAACATTTTCTAACCAAACCTCACTAATAAGACAACCAGTTCTATTAAACTATTTTGTGAAGTTGTCTCTGGAATAATTTCACATGTTGGCCCAATAGATGGCTCTGCTCAATAAAACATACTTATAAATCAAACCAGATAAAACTTTCCAAAATTGTGAACCCTTAATATTCCATCTATAAATCTGCCTCTAATAAAACTCTACAGGATGGCAAGATCGATGCTTTGATACCACCGTAATATCCCGGATGGATACATTTTTCCCAAATTTGCTCACAAATAATTTTCAGAAAATAGCATACATCTGTTGCAAATAATACTAGCAAAATAAACCAACAATGAACCAGAATGCTGATTAAAATACTCAGCTTCAATACAAATTCAGAATTATCATTGTATTATAAATCACCAATACAATAATGACATGCATAAAATTCAATCCTAAAAGAAGTATTACAGTCAAATTGGAGAGAAACAACACGCGCCTACAATCCCAAATGTGAATTCTGGTGTGAATCCACCACAGATGATGAGTCGGGGTTACATCCAATCCACCCAAAAATCTTGAAGGTTTTTTATCCTCAAGCTTCAGCAAGAGAAAGCTAGAAGCTTACCAAAAGTTCTCCAAAGAGAAACCAAAAATTCAATCTCAAATCCAAGTATGTCCAAATTAAAGAAGTTTTCCTCTTCTATGCTCTTAATTCAATTTCCTTCTCCTACCCTTGCTCTTTTTATTTTGTCTCCTTTAACCCACTTATAATATTAATTTGACCCATTTTATAAATTTGCACAAAGCTCCCTTAAGCCAAAATTAATAATTTATGAATAGGACTTTAGGATTTCTAATGTCCCAAAAAGGGGACATTACACATGCCATAGTTTATTACTACAACCTACTAGAATGATCTAACCCACTTTACCATCCAATGAATTGAAAAGGTGGTATGCACATAGCCATCTTAACCTTGCTTTTTTTTCCTCTTTTGTAATATTGTTTTGGGTTTTCAATAAGAAAATTTCTATTCTTACAAACTTTTAAATTTTCAGAGGAAAAGTCAGTCAAGTGCAGACCAATTAGCTTTTCAGTTTAGTTTTCCACACTCTTTTTAACCAGCAATTACCAAAATTTGTGAAATTCAGATTAATTTGTATGACTTTTAAGAAAAAACTATTCATAGTTTCACAAATTTCAGGGGGTTTTAGGAGGTGTATGAAAATCCTAGGAGACATCAGCTAAAACTTCTTGATGTCTGAGATCTACGTATCTCTTTTCTAAGAGGATGTGTCTGAAGTGGGAGATGGGTACCAAGGACTGAGATAAGTGTTTTTGGTTAACTATGGTCATTTAACATCAATTTATCTGATTTACCAACATTGTGGATCGTGATTTGAAATAATCTCATACAACTGCACCTGCATACATCAAATGCCTTCTCAATAGAAAAATTTCACCTCAGATTCACATTTACTATCTTTTTAACAATACTAGATTTATTTTTTTTGATGGAGGGTTTAGGAACCTGATACAGGCCCACATGTGCACCTCTTTAACTTAGAACAAAGCCCTGAGGAGCATCCACGCCGTCAAACTCACCTAGGGCACGATCTCAACCTCATCCTTTATGATGCCGGAGCCTTGCACTCAGCAAGGCTTGACCCCTGGTGGGCTCTTTGTGAACCATTCAACTTCACCAATAGACCAAGGGCCCATTGACAACAATACTAATTTTGAATATGTGCTTCAAATAATAATATTATCATTTGTTCCCTTCCCTTTTCTTTTTCCATTAGTACTTTTTTTTTCAATTGCTTCTTGAACTCAAATGTTTCCAAAGATTTGAATATTTATACAAAAACAAGGACCAACTTTGTGGTAATTATTGTTCTTTGTCAATCCTTATATTTCTTGTTAGTGTGCGTTATCAAGCTTCCTTATGCCCTATATGTTCCCTCATTTTTCTTTCGAAGGGGCTCCCTCTTCTATTTATTGAGCAAGTGTCTGCAACTATATTATTTTTCCTCTTTGTCATCCTAATGAGCATTCATAATGATGTTGTGCTCATTTTTATTTTTATGTGGCATGTTTTCTACAGTGTTTTATGTCTTGCAGGAAGTTCCTCCCTTCTACCAATCACAATTTGATACTCAAATCTTAAAATACAAGAAAATTCCATATTACACAGTTACATGCAACAATGGTATTGGATAAATGTCATCCTACAGCGAGCTGTAAGTCTCTCAGCACGTATATTCAGCAAAGATTTTATCAGTTTTAATAAAAAAACAATCGTCCTCAAGTGAAAATCACTGAAAACAGTCAGTCACGCATTGTGGATGTCTCTTAGGTTCACAATCAATTCAGTATAATGATATGTTACCCCAGGTTTCCGGGACGAGGAGAGGAGACAGGAGGGCAGGGAAATGGCTTTCTGGGACAGTTTTTTTTCTGAGAGTAGGGGATGGCAGGGGACGGCAGTCAGAACAGCTATAAAAAAAAATATTGGGAATTTGAATATATAGGGAAATTTTAAATATTCATATAAAAACTTGGATAAAGCATGCTTATATGAATTATAGAACCTTAACATGTAATGTTTTTGTTCAGTAACTTAACTTCAGAGTTCACATGAGAATTGAAATCAAACAAATTATCAAAACTGGTACATTAATTTTATGGGACAGCCAAGGGAAAGGTTTCTAGAAGTTTCTGAATTTCCGAAATGTCCTAGAAATAGGGATGGGTCAAATTTTGCCAGAAATGCATCCCTAGGTAAAACTAGTATAATGTTATAGAATCATTAACGATTCTGTCCAACCTATTAATTGGCATAACGGCAAGCTTGCAAAAGGATTTCAGTGATAGTTGCATGCTCAGTCACAAGGTTCAAATTCGAATTCGAGTTCATCAAGCATAAAATTTGGATGAAATTCGGCAAGGGTAAAAATCTGGAAAAAAATCGGCATTATTTTGTACTTATATAAATTTATTTATTTATAAATATATGTAATATATCCAAAAAAAAATGTTAAACTAGTTTGACATTGCTCAATAATTAAACTAAATAACTCTATTTTATTTTAAAATAAAATAATATTATCATAAATAACAATATTATATTAAATATCGTATAATTCGGATGAAATTTGGGAAGGGTAAAAATTTGCTGAAATTTGAACTTCATGGATGAAATTCAACATATCCTATGACTTAGGTTGCATGGGTACACGTACCCACACCCCTAGGATGCATACCAACGTACCCAAGTACCACAAGTACCGGGTACTCAATGAAGAAAGTCATAACTAAGGACCTTAATTAATATTTCTGATTTTTGTTTGCATATCAGCTTCTTGTTTATCAAGCTTAATTCAATATATAATCAGTTTGAAACTTTGATACAATATTGATTAATAGTAAACTATATCACTGGAAGTCAGAAGTTCATCATTTGCAATATGTCATTGTTATATGATTTATGAACTTCTTGTTCATGTTTAAAGTCTTCCTTCTCTGTTATGCATCTAAACAGTTAGCATATATTATTATTACAAACATATTGCAAATCCAAAATTCAAAACAATACATTACATCTCCAAACTTTATCATTGTTCTTGTTTTGAAAAACCATTGTCATTTCCAGATTTTCTATAAATATTAAATTATATTAAAAAATTTGGTGTACCCAAGTACCCTGTTCCCTATTCTGAAAAATAGGCATAGGCATACCCTTAACCTAAGTACCCCTATCCCCATGCAACCTTGATTTCAGTTCATTAAATAAAGACTTCATTGAGCACCTTAAGAATATAATATTTTTCTTAACAAATTGATTCCAACCTTGTAGAAATCGAAAACTAGGAACTAAAAGAAACAATGCACATAAAGAGTACTAACTTTGTCGCAGTAAATTTTTGTCACCCAATTGTTCACATGCTTTAAAAAAAAAGCTTTCAAGTGCCCATTTTTCTCTCGCTTCACGTACTCAAGATAGTTGGTATGGACAATGCCAATAACATTTTGAAATTTCTTTGTCCATCTTCTTCCATGGTGGAACCAAGTGAGATGTTCTGGTTCCTCAAGGACAGCAATATCAGCTTCATTGTCTGGAATGAACTCTGAAATGTCTCCAGCTGCCAAAATGCTTCTTTTGTCCTTCGCATACTGCATGAAATTTGAAAACAAAAATGTGAAAATAGATTAGGTAACTCATATTATTAGCTCAAAATTTGAACCTCCAGAAAATAAAAGTTAGCTGCCTAGTAATGCTCAGAATATCAAATACTTCTTGCAATTTTGATTTTTGAAGTATAAAATATTGTAATTTCTGTATAGATAAAGCAGTAAAACTCTTAAGAGTACCAAATCAAAGATTGGGCTATTTCAAATCCACAACTCTTTTTACTCTTCATATTAAGATATTTAAAAGACCAGTTTAGTTTTCTATACAGTGGGAAAATTCAGACCATATTCCATGCCATGAACTCCACCATACCTCATTACATTTTATATGTCTATAAAGCACTCCTGAGTCAACAAAATGACTCATTTAGCAGACAACTTCAGGGTAACTTTATGTAAAACATGTTTATGTTTTCATGACTTTTTTATCAATATCTTTCAACATGTCATCCATTGGGCTCTGATCTAGCAGTAATCTGAAATCACAATAAGTGGGCATAGAATCAATCCCTCCTCTCTTCTCCCCTCTCGGCCTAAATATTTAAGGCATACATAGTCTATGAAATTATCAAACAGGATTTTTGGAAGAAATGGTGAAGTATTTTAACTGAATTTTCAGACTGCACCACATGATCCATCGTTGAAATGAAAAATACTTATGAAACGTGAACCGTCGCCCCAGTAAAATCTAGAAAACTAAATGCTGGTAGAAGAGAAAATAAGAGAATGCATTAACCATTAGTCACTTAGAAATTATAACTGCTATTTCAGTAACATTAAACCCCACAATTCCTTAGGTGATGGATCTCATTAGAATGTTGATACCGAACCTCAACACGTAGTTCATTCCCATAATCCCTCATTTATTTTCAGATTGTGTGAATGCAGCCTAATATCAACCACTTTTTATCAAACATCATTTGAAGCAGAAAAACTGCCGGTTACGTTTTTGACTCCTACGCAAATGCGATGTTTGGTTTTAACTTTTAAGTGAATGATCTTCTGAATCTGACTTACCAATTTGCTTAGGTTTGACTTTTGTAATTTTTTCTTTAACCTTGGAATGTATAAGTCAACCATTCACACACTAACACAATGCACCCAAACATGCATGATCACAGCACACACACACACACACACAAACATTGTATGTCAATGCATGTGTGTATGCCTAAACCTCAAAGCATGTTATCATGATAATGTGATTGTTTTAAATGCAAGTTTCTAAGAAAAATGCATAACCAAAAAATTGATTTGATGTTCCAGACCACATTATCGATGATTGTATTTTCTTAGATATGCAATAGTAACCAATGTAAAGCTTCTTATGTGCAATTCTTTGTAGAAAATTGTCTTTTTCTCATAAGAAGAATCTTCCACATGTCTTTGTATGATTGCATTTGTGCATTCCTCTACTTGTTCTTTGCATGCTATGTGGAATCTTGTTATTGTAAGTTGCATGTTTCTACCTATGCATTCCTCCACTTGTACTTTGCATGCTTTGTGGATTCTTCTTGTTGTAAGTTACTTGCTTCCACTTATGCACTGTAAAATTTTCAACTTGTAGCTTGCATTCTTACTAAATTCTTCACTTTTACTTGGTGCATATCTTATATGCAAGATTATATAATGGAGCACTTTGCTCCCTTTGTATCTTGGATTAATAATTTCTAGTGTGTACAATTGAGAATGCATCAGCCATTACAGTCACTTCTAGATTATAACTGCTAATTCAATAACATTAAACACCACAATTCCTTAGGTGATGGATCTCTTTAGAAAACATTGATATTGAACCTCAACGAGTAGCTCATTCCCATAATCCCTCATTTATATTCAGATTGTGTGAATGCAGCCTAATATCAACATCTTTTCATTAAACATCATTTGAAGCAGAAAAAATGCAAGTTACTGTCTTGACTCTTTCCACACAAATGTGGTGTTTAGTTTTAAGTGAGTGATCTGGGAAATCTGACTTACCAATTTCCTTAGGTTTGATATTTGCAGTTTGTTCTTTAACCTTGGAATGTAGAAGTCAACCATTCACACACACAAACATTGTATGTCTATGCAGGTATGTACCACTAAACTTCAAAGGCATGATATCATGAGAATGTGATTGTTTTAAATGCAAAGTTTCTAAAAAAAATGCATAACCAAAAAATTGATTTGTTGTTTCAGAGCACATTATTAATGATTGTGTTTACTTAGGTATACAATAATAACCAATGTAAAGCTTCTCATGTGCAATTCTTTGTCCAAAATTTTGACTTTTCCTCATGAGAATGATCCAATGCAATACAACTAAGAGCTGAGACAAACGATAACTAAAGAAAATTCTGAAATGCAATACGAGAGAACAAAGAAGCCAACACTACCTTTCCAGGATAGAAGGAAATTTCAAAATCTGGTTTGAATCCAACTCTTGATTCAAGCCACTGGCGGACATAGTATTCTTGTTCTTCTGGAGATTCAAAAGTTGTATGATTTGGGTAGACCAGTTCTTGATCAGGTTTACACAACCATGGAACCACCAAAGTGACCTTCCTCTTCCCATCTTTTGCAAGATAAGCAGCTCGAAATAAAGGGTTGACAGCAGTACCAGTCATCCATGGCAAGCTTGCAGTTGTGAAAATTGCTATATGATGTTTTTTATCAGCTGCCTCTTCTGTCATTGGCTTTTCTTCCCAGAAGCTTCCATCTCGTTGATATCCTGTACTCTGAAGCACACGCGATATTCTTAAATCTAGTTCATGTATGGTAGCCTCAGCGATATTCGCAACATTCAAACTGTCTGTGTTTGACTCTGACAGTTGTTTATCTTGATGTCTGTATCTTTGAAATATTGAACAAATCCCATCCGAAAAGCCTGCACAATAACATAGCAACGTGTTTGATTCAGTTCCATATACATATCAAGACATTTTTAAGTCTCATAGCAATCAGTTTAGTTCACATTCCATATCAACTTTTATTTGTTCGTCAAATCATGAGACCTAGGGAAAGGATTATTGTTTGCATCCACCTAGATGGGTTCCTAACAGTTCCCATGTCAAAAGAACTGGTATGCAAGTTTATTGTTGATGAGAGAGAGAAATTTTGTTTTGCTTGATGGTGGCAAGTCACATACAGTGAAAGAGGTATTAGGTAGAAAATACATATGAAAATGTAAGTAAACAATAAATATTGTTCAAATAAGGGTATATGGTTCTAAATTTTTCTCTAGGGAGCTTCCACATCTCATGTGAAGAGTAGTTCTTCTGCACATCTATTATATTTTGTGTCACATTTTTTATTTTTTGATTGGTGAGAGGCCAAAGCCAAGATTCATTAGAATTATTATGTGTTGTGATTATTTATTATTATTTATTAACCTCGAGTAGATTCGAACCCAAGACCTCCCAGATAAGAGGTCGCAATTTACCATTGTGTTGTAGGCTCTTGCCTATATTTTGTATCACATTTAAAGGTGCAAATTAAAAAAATAAGATTTGTTCCGTAAATATCTATTTTTAAATATGATGTGGTGACTTATAGTTTCGGTTTAATTTTCAATAATCAATTAATGTCAACTTACTAGATTAAGAAATACAAGTACAATTTGGGGGACAAGTGTACTTGAGCCCCATGTTGATCTCAGCTCTGGCCCATTACCAATCAAAAGAAAGAAAGAAAGAAAAGAAATACAAGTACAATTCAATATATCTATTATATTTTATTGGATGCCAATGTCAAATGATTAATCTTTGTTACATTTAGTATTTATTTAGTCACTTAAAATGAATAAAACGCTTCAAATTTTGTTTTCTCAACTGAAATTCTTAAACAATCTAGACACCCCATGTTTGGCAAACATAATATATCATTGAAATGATCTGTGGTATTGCTTAATTTTATACAGTTTTACTCCATTTTCAATTTAAAAATGTTCAATTTATTTAGTACAAAATTACTTAAACAAGGTATTTATCACAGATGTGAAATGGGATGCCAACACAAAATGTTTAACAATGGATTAACAAAACTCTAAAAACATTCCTTGTAAAAGTTAATTGGAGTTTAACACATCAATTCATTGAACAAATAATCAAAGATATTCCGATTACATATATGTATAAGCTCAAATATATTGGTAGTCGATAGCCTAGATCACCTTTTTTAATCCCAACTTTATCCATAATTTGTTTAGATTCCTTGATGGCGTTCTCCAACAACTCTATTGCATCCAAAGGTTGCATATAACTTGATTGTTCCTGTGAGAAAACAACCAAACTTAGATTTATTAGAAGATTGTAAGGCCAAAAAAAATATTGGAGACTTCAAATGGATGTAATTATAAATTTATAAGTGTTAAACTAAATGGTGAAAATTTAATGATTTTGGAAAGCAATTCTACAGTAGCATTTGAAAGAATATATCAGTAATCTAGTTTCTAAGAAAAACTGTTCCGCATTAGATTAAAATGATATAAATCAATCTACATGGACATCCTCTTTGGTAAGACAAAATTCTGGAAAAAAATTATTCGTTCTTCATATAAAACTGTTGCATATAATTTTTCTGACTAAAAAATTTTGGGAAAAATGATCAGTGAGTGTCACCCAAAATTACCAGATTTGGACAGCTTCCTCAAAGACAACAAATGAATCTTACATCCATCATCGGGACAACAATCGAAATCCTATTACTAGAGAGGTCTTAACTCTCCTTGAATCTAATCTTTAACAAAACTAGTACTACTTTCCTCATCATTGTTTAAAGTTCAAGTTTATTAAATAATATATGCTTGTTCAAGAACTTGCAAAAACATTACTCCAATTTAGACTTTAAAATCATAGTTCAAACTAATTTTAAATCTTATTCACCATTATCCTGACTCGATGACTTTTGCCTTTTGACAAGTTCCTATTTAGATAATTTCAAAAACCAACTCCACTCCAAGACTTATCTACACCCTATGAAACAAATGTAGTTTGACTAGAATGATCATTTGTAGGAACCTTAAGCCCACAATACAAACCATAAAAGATCTCCATCCTTGTGCACCTTGCATATGGATATGTTTTTGAAACAATAAGCACAGAAGAAGCTTAAATAGCTCAGAAATGGTCATCTCACCAATCAACATTATCAGATTTCCACAATCCATTTGAAATGTGTAAATTTTATTTCTGGATTCGATTGTGTAAGCTTTTTTAGCATCAACGTTTCGGATCACACTCCGTGATCCATCATCAGGATGAGAGAATGAAACGTTGATGCTAAAAAAGCTTACACAATCGAATCCAAAAATAAAATTTACACATCTCACCAATGTTACAAGATTCAATTTTATTAATACATTCGTAGTGGGTACTTGTTACTCCCAAGCTATTGATTTTGTTTTAAATCAAATAAGTCATCATAGCTTGAGAGTTTCCTATCTAACATATTTCAAATAGCCTTGTATTACTCATGCGACAATACAATCAATAGATGAAGACAAACATCCTTTTCAAACAACTATCAATTAGCTATCTGCCAAAAATGGTCCTTAAACAATATCAAATGAAGGAAGCACCCACCAAAATGTGTTCTTGTGTACCCTTAAGGAAAGCTATTTGGTTTAGTGAATTCTTGGGGAAAGAAAAAAAGTATTTAGTGTTAGTTCTCAATTAGAGCATTCCTCACAATATATATTATATTCTTCAAAACCTGATTTATCAGGTCAAGTTCAAGGACGAGTTCAGATGCGAGAACCTAGTACATGGGTACATGAATTTTTTTTCCATTTTGGTATGTATAGGTTGTGTGTGTGTAAATATATATGCGCGCATTATATATACAATAGATAAGAGTATTGCAAAACTAAATCATTTCATAATCATAGTAATGTCCAGGTATGCAATGGGTCCACACAAGTATGAGTTGGGTTCGCATGGGTATGAATTGGGTTTGCACAGGTACGAGCTAGATTCGCATAGGTATGAGCTAGGTTCACATAGGATGTGGGCCTAACTCTGTTGATCTGCACAGGTTCATTGGTGTGTAGACCTAAGTGGACCCACAAGGCTATGCATACACCCTGTGCAAACCAATCTCATACCAAAACACAAAGCTAGAACTGGTTCGCATTTGAACCCGATTCGAGGGTACAAGGTGCGAACCCCATAAAATAGTTCAAAATTTCTAGCCTAGCTCTACATCTCATTGCCCCTATTTACCTTAGTGGCAAGTAGCATTCGAGGAATTCATAATGCACGTCTTCAAGCAAATGGATAGAGAAGGCATTTTATGTATGAGTATTAGTTAATCAGTTTGAACTTTAAGACCATTCTTTCTCTTCCAATGTGTATATGTGTTCAATTATTTATGGAATTAGAACATCAATTATTTCTTTAAGTTCTGAAATCATTATCAAATTTGAGTTTCTAACAAATCAACTACTTAGTTTTCAAATACATATTATACAAAAAATCCCTAGTGACTGACCTAATCAAATTCAAATCACACAATAGTAAACTTGTCTCTAAATTAAAATTCCTTGCATTTGAGATAAACAACAGACTGTTTAAAAATCCATCCGACTGTCCCATTGTTAGAAAAACTAGCAATAAGTGTACCAATATGAAACTGAACTTTCATGTCCTCTTTTTCCAGATATGTCATCAATTGATGGTCATTCGTCAATCAATCCATTTGATTTGTAATCTTCCCGTTCAGTTTGCAAAATTATGTCCTACCATGGTCTTTCTTCCCAACAATTTTCTTTGCGACAAGGAAGGACCCTTAGTCCTTACCTTGTCTTCTTTCTTGTTTTGTTTCTAGCTTTCGTTTCTTCCCAGTCATTGTTTGGTGCTTCTGCTTTGGCCGGCTCTTCTATTTGTATGCTCAGTCCCATAAACCTTGTTGGTTTTTCGTGGACATTAATGATATTATCTTATCTTATCTTATCTAAAGGTGAAGAAGGTTGTCACAAGCCCAACATTTCACAAAATCACTTGTTACATTTTGTTACTATATTTTTCATTAATAAAAATTAAGGAATTTAAATACTTATTAAGTTGTCAAGTCACCGAGTCCAAGAATTTGGGTTTATTAAAAAAAAAATCCAAATAGTAGCTTCTGGTTTACTTAAAAAAAATATAAACACAATCTACACCAGAAGCTACTGTTTCAAAAAAATTTAATGAATTGTGGAAATCTGATTACACTAATTACGAAAATTTGCTTAGCCCCAAGCTTTTGCTTTCTAACCTGAAAAATACATTTGACTAAACACTATTTCATCCATTTCATCATAAGACATCCTTGAAGTAAATCACTATATTAGGAAATGTATGATATACACGAATTCATTATTTTCAACCAAGAAAAGGTTAAATGAGGTAATGAACTGAAGCTGGCATTGGTGTGTGTACACATGCAAAAATTTCATATTGTGTCGAGTTTCAAATTTTTTTTGAAAATCATAAGCAAAAGCTTTGTATCAAATTTGTCTTGCTATCTCCATCCTGTGTGGGTATTCTCTTTGTTGTTTTCTATCTATTTTTACAAGTACTATGGAAGAAAATTTAGAAGTCATCAGCCACACAAAGAAAAGAGTTTACATAATGGATGGAAGATTACAGATCTTCAAATCAGACAGATTGTATATCAATGAGTGACGATGCATGTATTAAGAGCACATTTAAAGTTTCAATGTTGGAATACAATTGCCACCAATGCATTCAATAAAAAGGAAAAGTAGTTCTCAACAAGAAAGATAGATTTTTTTTTAAGACATTTTCCAAGGCAAGAGATCAGGCATACACCAAAATTGGAAAAGAAAAGATAGAGAATCAAAGTCCAAAACAAAGTATAGATGTAATGTCCCAAAAAAATTGCAAATTAAATTAAATAAATTAGTTTAAAGTTGCTCAAATAAATTAAGCATTTTAAACGGTGACTTTATTCTGATTAATTTTATTTATAAGTGACTTAATAAAAATAATAAAATATTTTAAAAGTCACTTTATTTAATAATGGATCATCCAACTTATTGCAGAAGCTATGCAATGAAGGGAATTCCAAAAGCTTCACCAAATTATAATAAAAGTAGGATTTTGCAATTCATTTGTATGCGTTCAAGATTATTGAATTTGATGCATTTCTGAAGAAGAAATCCTTTGGGAGTTGATTGAAGGTTGGATGGAAAGCCAATCTTCTTGGGAAGGAGATTCACTCAGAATTTGCTACTGTGCTTATTTGCAGAGATTATACCAATTGGGATTTATATTATATTCTTATCACTTCAGATATTTTTAGGCATAATATATCTATAGTCTACTTCATATGTTGGTGGCGACTCTTCGTAATATAATATCATTGTATATTGTGGGATCCGAATTCCTCTAATCAGACTTCGGTTCAAGATTATATTTAATGGCATTGTTTTGGCAAACACGGGTGGTATATGTAACATTAATGTTTAAGATTGGAGCATGATATAACATCTTACTTGGAATATTATATCAAACTAGGGTTTGAAATTATTTGGCTTTGCCATGACTATACTTCAGCGATTATTACTACAAGGAAGTGGAAATCGGTTAGAATAAATTCTGGGATTTATGGCAGGTTTATGGCATATGTATATATATGTACGCTGTCATAAATTTCCATGCATGTCGTGGTGTTTGTTCCCTGCATATCTGGAGATAGAACAACTTTGAAAACGTTTGAGCCTTCTTTCATATTGCAGTTTAGTCCCTTACGGAGCATATATATTCTGATAGCTACCAGCAGGATATGTGGAGTTTCAAAGAGATATCCTCCTTGTTTGTTATCAGTTGCAGATGTAGCATCAAAGTGTTGCCTACAAACTGTAATCCTTCTAGTTGGCATTCCTCTCTATGCCTTGGCTGGATCAAAATTGATATATTTCTGGCCACAACTTTACTGTAAGGTACAGTTGTCTATTTCTTATTGAACCAGTGAGAATATAAAAATAATCATTATTTAATAGAGAACTCAATCTGAATAATCAATATGTTGGAATTGCTGTTCATTTCTTATTGGTACATTATACTTCCAAGGTATCTGTTTTTCTGAAACAAAGTTCAAATTGAAACCATTCAGCATTAGTATGCAAACTGTCTGATTAAATGCATACGGTATGAACTCATCATTTTTGTTGATAGAAGGTAATGTTTGGAAAGGTTTGCCAAAGGTTATTACAGTCAAGCAAGACTAAAATCCGAGATTCCTATATTTTGGTTTTTCATTACAAACATAAGCAAATCAGTAAACTGTTCGATAAAATTTCCTTGAGCAAAGTGCAAGATTTTGGGTTGAGTCCAATTGGGGTTCTTACAATAAAGGGGTGCTATATATATATATATATATATATATATATATATATATATATATATATAAAATTTCGGATCGTTAAACAACTAAAATCTTTGAAAATGAGCATAAAAAGGGAGCAATCATACAAGGAAACCTCAACACTTGATGTAGGTCAAAAACCTAGGATGAGAAAAACTACAATGAGAAATGTTGTTAGGAATCTAGGATTGACCGTCCTCAACCTCACAAAGGAACTTGAAAGCAAAGTTTAAGGGCAGAAACCCTATTGAGTCAGTGCTCTTTTAGGAGCACCAAGTCTTACCTCATCTAGGCACTCAATAGTACTCAAAAAGCACAAACTTTAACAATATAAAACTCACAATTCTTTTCAATAAACAATACACTCCATGAACATCACTAATGCTCTCTTACATCAAAACAGCTTTCTAGCGTATATTGTTCCTCTCTAGTTACTGTAACATTTTCATAAACATACTTAACCCATCCAAAGATATATCGCTATTAACAATTTTTCCAAGCCTTTCAATATTGGTCCTTTCTCACATCTCCTTCATCAAACTTACAATCCTTTAATTAGACTATAGATGTTATGTCTCTATCATACCCCAGAAATTCTTACACACACAACTCTCTTTGATCAATCTTTTGATCTGCATCAGTGATCCCTGTACACTAACATTTACATCTCCTGATAGCAATGAATTTGACTCAAAAAAATACATGGTTGTCACAATTTGACTTGCTGTGGAAAATACCACCTACTTATTACTCACATATCCATCGACCTCCATTTTCCCTAAATATATCTCCTATCGAGTGACCAGTTAGGAAATAGTTGTTTATAACTGTTTTACACAGTTATATCTGAGAACACAAACTTCAGACTATTTTATTCATTCATCGCTGCATTCTTGATTCCAATAACCAGTAGCAACCAAATACAACTTGTAAACAGTTTATTATTTGTAACTTCTACTGACAACTGGCATATCATAACCAACATTAATTTCTGATAAAGATAAAAGTATCACCATCTTAAAGAAAATAACCCTCATGTATATTTGAATGCATACCGTGTACAGCCCAAATCACAATTCTGTTCGATTTCTTCAATGCTAACAAAATCTTCCAATCAATGTACAATGTTAGGCAATATCAAGCACATTCAAACCATATGATCTGCATCAAAGGAGAATAATTCTTCCTTTCTACCAAATACGATAAACTCTGTTACTACCATGCCACATTCTCATGCCCATTAATGTATGCAGAGTTTGCATAGTTTCCTTAATATGCTTCCGACTGAACAATGTTGATGAAGCAGCATTCAATTGCTTCATAAAATCAAATGCACATTAAAGAGAATAACCAATTCTGTGAGAACGATTAAGTATATATTATTATGTTATCGTTTGACATCTCTACAAATCTCCTTTTGACATCAATGACAAATACCAATCTGTCTAACAATGTCTAACATTCTCCCCATTTGTCATTGATGGCAAAACTTTAGTCCGAAAACAACAAAATAAATCTACAACAGGTAAAAAAAAAAAACTCCAAAACCAACTCAAAACAAACACCAAAATCAGCTCACTCTAAAATAACAAACTTTTCAGTCTACCATCTGCATCTGCAACAAATATCTCTTTCTCTCCTTTGACATCAATGACAAAGGACGAAAAATAGAATACCTCACCATCCAAAGTTCGAAGATAAAAACAATAAGATACTCCCCCTGGGCAGATGCTTGCCCTTGAAAGGATTAGAGAGAAGGAGAAGCCAAAACCCCAAGCTTCCATCTATGCCAAAACCAACTTTCATCAACTTGCCCACTAACAACTTTTACCTCTCTGAGATCATAGATATTGTTTTCTGTTCTTTTCCCTTCAGTAATCAACCTTCTTGATTTGATTTCTCTAATTTCACACCTATGAGCATTAGAAGTTGCAGAATAACAATTATACCACATTGACTAACACTCAAAAAATTCTATTTTAGTCTTTCAACATACCAAACATTATGTGTTCCTATGTAATATCCTCCCCTGATTTGAACTTTGACTTGCAGAAATTTAACTTAAGGAATATTGTCAAACACTTTGTATGCAAACTCATAAAGCTGATTTCCTCAATAAATTGCTTTCCAATGAGTAGATTTACGAACAACTATGAAGTGACATTAAAATGCATAATACACATCATAACATTTTCACAAACACTTGGCACACATTCAATAGTATATGAAATTTCTGGAAACTCTTTCAATCTGCTAATAAAGGGTGATTTTTAAATGTAGATGTGCACTTACAGCTGCCTTAAAGGCTGCAACAACTATTCAGACTTGTATTCAACAATTATTATGCAAAATATCAAAATTTGACAGAAGAAACTTGGAATTAGTTGCCGTAGTATTTTGCAGATGTAGTCGGCTAGCCCTCCAAACTTCTAATCAGCCGGAAAAACAAGTAAACTTGATACCAACACTGTTCACGCCGTACTGTAGCAAAATACTATTCATGCCGACTGTAGCAAAATACTGTTCATGCGGCACTATAGCAATAACTAACTTCAGATCTGCACCTCAAACCCTTGTAAATTTCTTTATGCAAACGCCCCAAATGAAACCCAGTGTGTTTCCTGAAGTGAAAACACCCTTGATCCTCCTCACTGTGTCTTCCAACAGCGAAGAGAATGCTAGCAAAGAGGGATTCCGTCCTCCAAGCCCGATAATCAGATATCCAGCAACATAACATTAATCTTCATCCAAGCATACAAAAAAAAAGCTCTTCCATTTCTTTTATAGTGTTCTCACAAGAGCTCAGTCCTTCGTTTTCTCAATGTGGGATAAAACATAACTCCCTTTATGTACCTTATATCTCCAATGTGTTATAAAAATAAAGGGAACTCTTTTAATTAAAATATTTCCCACAAACTATAGTCTATGCATTAATAAAGTTAAATATTTAAATTTAACTTTATAAAATGGCTTTATCAATGCATAACAAATCTTATCAATGATAAATAAGTCTTCCTGTCGATTTTAAACAATTACCATCGACATACCACTGTGACTGAATGTCCGGCCATGTCCAAGATGACTTACTATAAATAGTAAGTATGCCCAAAGTTGCCTCAAAACCCCTCAGAAAGACTTGCAACTGAAATTGTCTAGGCCAAATGGCCTCTAAGCCCCTTTAATGTCCTAGTTAGCCTACGGGACTATGGGGAAATAGGCTAACGACAACATCATGCTATGAATGCTAGAAAGGGGACATTACAGTCCGCCCTTCCCAAAATTGCTTGTCCTCAAGCAATTTCAGCTCTGGATGCTGCAATATCTGCTCATTTTCCCAAGTAGCATCCTCGACAGGTAGGTTCCTCCACTTCACTAGATACTCCCTGATAATCCTCCTCCGAAGCACCCTCTCCCTGGAGTCAAGTATGGCCTCGGGAACCAAGATAAGCTTTCCCTCATCATCAAGAGGTGGCAATACTACTGAAGGCACCACATTGTGACCCAATGCCTTCTTAAGGCGTGACACATGGAACACATTATGCACTTTACTGTCTGCAGGCAACTCCAACTCATAAGCTACTTCGCCCACTCTCCTGATTACTTTGAACGGTCCATAGTAGCGTGGTTTCAATTTCTCTGCTCCACTCTTCTTGAGAGAGGACTGTCTATACGGCTGTAACATGAGGTACACCATATCTCCCACCTCAAAAGACCTCTCAACCGTGTGCTGATCAGCATATTGCTTCTGCTGATTTTGTGCCTTTTGCAAACTTTCCTTCAAGGATCGCATAATGTCCTGACACTCCTGCAAAGTATCCTTGGCCTTAGGCACCCTGCTGTCCCCAAATAACAAATCCAAAAAATTAGGAGCATCATACCCGTACAGTGCCATAAAAGGGGACATTTGAATAGACATATGGAAAGAGGTATTATAGCAGTACTCCCCTAGATGTAGCCACTTCACCCAAGCCTTCTGCTCTCCTGCAATGTAGTTTCGAAGGTACCCCTCAACCCATTTGTTCACTATCTCTGTCTACCCATCAGTTTGGGGGTGGTAGCTGGTACTCGGAGTGAGCTCTATTCCACATAACCTGAACAACTCCTGCCAAAAGTGGCTCATAAATCTGTTGTCTCTGTCACTGACTATGCTCCGTGGTATCCCATGTAGTCTGAATGCCTCTCGAAAAAATAGTTCTGTTGTTTGTGCTGCTGAATATGTAGACGAAATTGCAAAGAAATGTGCAAATTTCGTCAATCTGTCTACCACAACAAAGATACAATCCCGACCCTGTGCCTTGGGGAGGCCTGTGATAAAATCCATGGAAATGCTATCCCACTTCTTCTCTGGTATGGGTAGGGGCTGTAGTAAACCACCCGGAAAAGAATGTTCTTGTTTGTTCTGCTGACACACAGGGCATTCCCTAACAAACTGAAGCACCTCTGATTTGAGTCCTTTCCAAGTGAAGCGCTCTCTCACCTGCCGATATGTCTTAAAGAATCCGGGATGTCCTGCCATTGGTGAATCATGAAATGCCCTCAAAATCTTCTGCTTCATAGCAGACCCAGGTACTAAATAAATCCTTTCCTTGTAGATGATCAGATCATTTACGACAGTGTATCGACTATCTTGAATAGCTCCCTCAATAATGCTAGATGCCCAACTATTCTTAGCATATTCTACCAAGATCATCTCTCTCCAATCATCCATGACTATCCCTACAGCAAGCAAATGAGGCCTTCTAGATAAAGCATCTGCAACAATATTTTTCTTCCCTTTGACATAGGCTATGTCGAAATCATAGGCCTGTAATTTACTCACCCATTTCTGTTGCCTGTCATTAAGGTCCTTCTGTCCAAGGAAATGTTTCAAGCTATTATGATATGTTTTTACTGTGAATCGGCTTCCCACTAAGTACTGCCTGAACTTAGCTAGCGCGTGCATGATTGCTAGCATCTCTTTGTCGTAGATGCTGTAGGTTCTCTCCACACCTCGTAATTTTCTACTCTCTTATGCGATGGGATGTTTGTCTTGCATGAGAACAGCTCCTATGCCCTCTCCCGAGGCATCACACTGCAGCTCAAAAGGCCTGGTGAAATCTGGAATGGCTAAAACAGGACATGTACTCATCAGCTCCTTAAACCTGTCAAAACAATCCTGAGCCCTCTCTGACCACTTGAAACTATCTTTCCATGTCAAGTCTGTAAGTGGTGCTGCTATCTGTGAAAATCCCTTCACAAATCTGCAGTAGAACCCACAAAGCCCGAGAAATCCCTTGAGTTGTGAAGTGTTCCTCGGTGGTGGCCAATCCAGAATGGCCCTGATCTTGTCTGGGTCAACCCGAACACTTCCTGAACTAATAATATGCCCTAGATAGAGCAACTCTGTCATCCCAAACTCACATTTATTCATCTTGGCATATAATGACTCCCTCTCTAGAATACTGAGCACTGTATCAATATGCTTCAAATGTTCCTCCCAAGTACGGCTGTATATCAGTATATCATCAAAAAATATCAACACAAACTTCCTCAACTGATCTCTGAACACTCTATTCATACATGACTGGAAAGTGGCAGGGGCATTTGTCAACCCAAAGGGCATGACTAAGAACTCAAAATGTCCATAGTGGCATCTAAAAGCTGTCTTCTCCACATCCACCTCTCTAACCCGTATCTGATGGTAGCCGGATCTCAAATCAATCTTGGAGAAGTAGCATGCACCATGCAATTCATCAATAAGCTCATCGATGCGCAGGATAGGGTATCGGTTCTTAATTGTTTTCTTGTTTAGCTCCCTATAATCAATGCACATCCTCATTGTACCATCCTTCTTCTTCACCAATACTACTGAAGAAGCGAAAGGACTTTTGCTTGGCCGTATGTGCCCCATGTCAATCAACTCCTTAATTGCCTTTTCTATTTCATCCTTATATCTCTTCGGATGGCGGTAAGGTGTGATGATAACTGGCTTAGCCCCTTCCTCTAATTCAATAACATGCTCGATTCCCCTATCCGGGGGTCTCCCTGGAGGTATCTCACCAAACACCTTAGTATGTTTGGTTATTATTTTTTGTACATCAGGTGGATACTCTAGTTTATGCTGCTCTGTCATCTCAGGCATTACTCTAAACTCTGCTGCCCACTGCACCTGATCATGTCTAAAGAAACTCTGCATCCGCTTGAGTGACACCACTCGAAGTCTCCCATCTGACAAACCTCTGAGCACTATCTTCTTACCATTTGCCTCAAACCTCATTTCCATTTTCTCAAGGTTAAATGTAAACTCTACCAGAGACTTCATCCAGTTCATCCCAAGCACCATATCCTGATCACCAATGTTGACCACAAAGAAATCTCCTGTCATGTCATAATCTCCCAAACAAAGCTGCAAGTTGGAGATTTTCTTGGTACATTCAATTTTGAAGCCATCGGCAACCATCACCTAAAATCCCCTATGCTCCTCTGTATGTAGCCCTCTACGTGTCACAAACTTCTCATCAATGAAGTTATGTGTTGCCCCTGTATCAATGAGTGCCACAACTCTCTGTCCATCCAAGGTTCCCCTAACTCTGAAAGTGACGGCCTCCTGTATACTTGACAACTGAGCTATCGTGCTATCACCGCGTGCTTCCTCCTGTGAAGAACTATCATCATCTCCATCTGATTCGGATGACTGCTCTGAATCTCCATCTACTGACTCTTCGGCTGAAAAGTACCCCATCTGCTTAGCTTTTGCTTTCAATGGACACTTATGTGACAAATCCCAAGGCTCCCTGCAATGAAAACAAAGCTTCTTCTTCCTGAGATCATTAAGTGTCTCATTGTCCAACCTCTTACTTTCCTCCTTAGTTGGCTGAACCTCTTTATGAAAAGGTTTCCTGTCCTTATCTTTCCTTGAAGGGAAACTCTTTGCCTGGAATTTATTTTTTGAAGATGAAGAGGAATCCATGTCACGAGCTTTCTTAATGGCTTCCTGCAAAGTAGGAGGGTTGAGAGCTTTAATCCACCCTCTCAACGGATCAGCTAACCCATCCATAAATAGAACTAGTATCCTCCATTTAGATACATCTGTTACTAACACTGCAAGTTTTTGAAACTCTAAAATGTATGTTTCCAATGATCCCCACTGTTTAAGCTGAGCTAACTCCTTGAAATGGAGTTCTGGATCCTTCCTATCAAAACGTTCAATCAGCCTCTCTGTAAACTCCACATATGAGGTAATGTCTGCATGTCCCATAGTGACCATACCATGATGCCACCACTCGTGTGCTAACCCATCCAGATGAATTGCTGCATACTTAATAGCTTCTTCCTCGGGCATAGGGTTCAATTGAAAGTATGTGTCAAGCTTTTGAACCCAAGCTCTTGCTGTAGACTTTCCTGAGCCATCATAATATGGTAACTCAAGTCTCCCTACTTTCTTCCGTAGCTCATAGCTCTGGTTCCTGTCATGTCCACGTGGCATATGTTTCATCCGCACATCCATATACTCCCTAAAGGTAATTGCAGCAGTAAAATCTGGCCCTCCGGCTTCCCAATCTCTCCTCAACTGGTCCTGTATATCAGTAATCTGGGGCTCTGGTACGAGCTGCTGTGGAGCTCTAGGAGGAAATGTAGGAATCATGGGCCTTGAACTCACTGTCCTAGCTCGCTGGGGTGCATGATCGAAATTGTTCCCAACTTGTTCATCTCCATTATGTGTATCCTGATCATTTCCATTCTGATTGTTACCATTCTGATTATTTCCTCCACCCATGTTAGCATTCAACCCCATTTGACGAGCCATCATCTACATCATAAGATCCAATCTCTGATTCTGTTCCTGTGCCCTTTGTTCTGCTACTTGCTGACCCTGTACCAAGGTCTCTAATAACTGTAAGAATCTTTCCTCTCCAGGCTCTGGACCGGCATTCCCGCCTCCACCTAATCTTGTATTCCTATCATCTCGGTCACCCATATTGCTATCTTGATCAAAGAATACCTCCGCTGTGTCTGTATGATTGGATTCTATACCCCCCTGTACAGATGAACTAGACTGTTTGCTTTGCAGGTCTGAACTCCTACTTTGTCTTGCTCTGGTATTGCGGAAATTATAAGGCCCCTGTCGCATGCTCAAACATAAATGCTCTGATTTTAGTGTTTTGACATTTCATCAAACACTTTCCCCTCTATCCGCCAGTTCCAAATTTCCTATAAGACCTCCACAGGATGGTAGGACTTATAGCTCTGATACCACTGTAATATCCTCCCCTGATTTGAACTTTGACTTGCAGAAATTTAACTTAAGGAATATTGTCAAACACTTTGTATGCAAACTCATAAAGCTGATTTCCTCAATAAATTGCTTTCCAATGAGTAGATTTACGAACAACTATGAAGTGAAATTAAAATGCATAATACACATCATAACATTTTCACAAACACTTGGCACACATTCAATAGTATATGAAATTTCTGGAAACTCTTTCAATCTGCTAATAAAGGGTGATTTTTAAATGTAGATGTGCACTTACAGCTGCCTTAAAGACTGCAACAACTATTCAGACTTGTATTCAACAATTATTATGCAAAATATCAAAATTTGACAGAGGAAACCTGGAATTAGTTGCCGTAGTATTTTGCAGATGTAGTCGGCCAGCCCTCCAAACTTCTAATCAGCCGGAAAAACAAGTAAACTTGATACCAACACTGTTCACGCCGTACTGTAGCAAAATACTGTTCATGCCGACTGTAGCAAAATACTGTTCATGCGGCACTATAGCAATAACTAACTTCAGATCTGCACCTCAAACCCTTGTAAATTTCTTTATGCAAACGCCCCAAATGAAACCTAGTGTGTTTCCTGAAGTGAAAACACCCTTGATCCTCCTGACTGTATCTTTCAACAGCGAAGAGAATGCTAGCAAAGAGGGATTCCGTCCTCCAAGCCCGATAATCAGATATCCAGCAACATAACATTAATCTTCATCCAAGCATACAAAAAAAAAGCTCTTCCATTTCTTTTATAGTGTTCTCACAAGAGCTCAATCCTTCGTTTTCTCAATGTGGGATAAAACATAACTCCCTTTATGTACCTTATGTCTCCAATGTGTTATAAAAATAAAGGGAACTCTTTTAATTAAAATATTTCCCACAAACTATAGTCTATGCATTAATAAAGTTAAATATTTAAATTTAACTTTATAAAATGGCTTTATCAATGCATAACAAATCTTATCAATGATAAATAAGTCTTCCTGCCGATTTTAAACAATTACCATCGACATACCACTGTGACTGAATGTCCGGCCATGTCCAAGATGACTTACTATAAATAGTAAGTATGCCCAAAGTTGCCTCAGAACCCCTCAGAAAGACCTACAACTGAAACTGTCTAGGCCAAATGGCCTCTAAGCCCCTTTAATGTCCTAGTTAGCCTACGGGACTGTAGGGAAATAGGCTAACGACAACATCATGCTATGAATGCTAGAAAGGGGACATTACATCCTAATGTGACATTGATGCACAAAGAACCTTTAACATGAATCTGAACTAATGATCTGTCACCAAATTTCACTACACCACCATTTCAATTGGTAAAAGTGACGAATTAACTCTTACCCCAGTCATATAATTTGAGCAACCACTGTCTATTATCCAAAGTTTTTACCTTTTTGCATGCAAAACAATTTCAGCAATCATGGACTTCTTTCTTCTAACACACGTATTTTCTTATTTCTTGAAGCTTTCAGCACCATTCAAGAACTTACTCCTAGTCCTATCTTGTTCTCCAAAACTCATGTTACACTATCTTGCAATGTGGCCAATATTTTGACATTTAAAATATATTTCACTGAAACCTTTCAAAGAACTAAAAGAATTTCAACTAAGTTACTTTTCCTTCTTGGCATAACTCTACAATCAATTGCTCTACAACCAAAATAATTGCAGATGTTACAATAACCATAATTATAGGCATAAAACCTGTTAACTGCAACTATTTGTGTAGGAGGAAACAATGGATGTCTCTTTTGACATTGGACTTTATGAAACCATCATTATTATCCTCTTCACCAAAAGAAATACTTGAGCTAGATGTTTAAACTTTGTCAAAATTCAAACAAGATTTTATCTTTGTCTATTCTCTAACAGGTTAACATTTCGTCCAACATATTTGAACTCTTCACAAACTTAATTCTTCGTTCAAATTGAATTTTGAGTTCTCCAATCTCATTCCTTAAAGCCATAACTTTACTTTCTAATTTCAAGCAATCTTCAGATTTCAACAAAAGATTATAATTAATTAGCTGTTTTCTTCTCTTGACCTCTTCAACTTCAATCTTCAGATTGATGATCATTTCATTGCCTTGTTCAAGTTCCTTCTTCAGCTCTTCACTTTCATCAATGGTTGCAATCTTTTTTTACTATTCTCCTTCAATCTTTTGAATTCGTTTAGGCACATAATAATTCAAGGTCTATTTCTCCTTCTCCGACATCATGCAAAGTATCACTATTTTGAGAAAACGATATAACTATCTTTATCCACAGCAGTTGATTCAATTAACATGAATGTCTTACTCTTCTCATCATCATCAAATCCACACTCATTGCTTTCTGAATCTGTCACTTCTTCCTTGAAATACAAACTTTTCTTGCTCTTTGAAAGTTTCTTTGCTTGTACCAAAATTGCTTTTTCTTTTTCTTTTTCTTCTTGAAATCTTCTTCTTTATCTTTTTCATCGATTCCATAAGGAAACTTAGCAGTAGAGTGCCCAAACTTTCCACAATAAAAGCACTTAAAAGGCAGCTTCCCTTTATACTTGCTAGAGCCCCTTTTAAATTTTCTAATAAGATTTGTAATTTCTTCATCAGTATCATGATCTAATTCAGGATTTGTCTCCTTTGCTTTCCTTGCAGCCTTAAATGCAGCTTCTCTTTTGAATGTATCTTCGCCAACAGTTCTATCTTAAATGCCATAAGAATGCCATGTAAACTATTAATTGTGATTGTATTAAGATATTTGGCTTCTTCAATTGCAAAAAGCTTAGAATCATACCTTGAAGGCAACGATCTCAAAACCTTCTAAACAATGGTAGTATATTTTATGTCTTCTTCAAGTCTTTTAATGGCATTAACAATCTCACCCAACCTAAGAAGGTAGACAACAATCTGCTCTTCTTCTTCCATTTAAGGCCTTCAAACTTTGCCTTGCATGTCTGTAACTTTACTTGCTTCACTTTGGCATCACCTTGATAAATGTTTCTCAACTTGTTCCAAATGGCTTTAGCTGTTAGATAATGCATCACTTTAACAAACTCAGTATTACATAAACCATGAAGAATTGCATGTTTTTCGTACTCTCTTTTCTCAGCAAGATCGGTTAAAAAAGTTGTAGGCATTGTATAACCATTTACTACAAGCATCCATACATAAAACCCCAAAGACAATATATAACTTTCCATTCTAATACTCCAAAAAGCATAATTAGTACCACTGAATAGGGGGGCTTTATTTGAGAAAGATCATTCTAAACAAGCCATGTGTTCTTTAACCAAGAACTACTTAGCTGATTAAGCCTATTCAAGTACCAAGTGTTGATACCAATTGTAGAACACAATTCTTCTACTAAGAAGAGGGTGAATCGGTAGAGGATATAATTTCAAATCTTTAACCATAAAATTTTTGAAAATGATAAGCATAAAACTGAAACAAAAAGGGACCAATCACACAAGCAAACTTCAACACTTGGTGTACATGGAAAACCCAAGATGGAAAAACCATAGTGAGAAATACTACTAGGGTCAATTGTCCCAATCCAACCTTACAAAGAAACTTGAATACAATGTTTAAGGGCACCAACTCTAAGGAGTCACCAAATCCCTATCCTAAGAGCACCAACTTCAGTATTCAAAAAGCATCAATTTAAAGAATAGACAAATCATAATTCTTTTTAATAAACAATACACTCCATGAACATCACTAATTCTCTCTTACATCAAAACACCCATCCAAAGATGCACCACAATTAAAAAAAATAAAATCTCTCGATATCAATCCTCTCTATCACACCTCAAAAAGTCTTCCACGAGCAACTCTCTTTCATCCAGCTCTTGATCTGCATCAGCAATCCACTAATACTCACATCTCCATCAAGCCTCCATACTCCTTTAATATTATCTTCTATCAAGTAAGCAGTTAGGGAATAGTTGTTTATAACTATTTTACACAGTTAAAAATGAGAACACAAACTTCAAACTATGTTATTCATTAATTGTTGCATTGACAAATCCAATAACCGGTAGCAACCAAATACAACTTACAAACAGTTTCTTACTTGTAGCTTTTAATGAAAGTAGCATATCATAACCAACATTAATTTCTGATAAAGATACAAATGACAGCATCTTAAAGAAATCTCTTCTGAAGTATATTCAACTACATACTGTGTACAACACAATTCAAAATTCTATTTGATTTCTTCAATGCTAATAGAATCTTCCAGTCAATATAAGAGATTAAGAAATATTTAGCACATTCAAACCATACAATCTACAAAAAAGAAGAATTTCACTTTTCTTCCCCGTCTGCCCTCCACCCTTGACTTTCATTCCCTAACCTCTCACACCACGACTCTTTATAACATTCCTGGACAGCCATCTATCCACCCCATTCGCCTCCTTTCTGTCACTTGTTCACCACTTCTAACATTTATGAGGCCATCAAATCCATGAGATGCAGCAGAGCGGCTGATGAGGAAGGGTTCCAAGTAGAAATTTTCAAGTTTGGTGTCTTGGTTCTTGGCTCCTATCTCTCTATACTCTTTAATAGAGTGGTTTGTACCAGTTTCCCTATTTCTTGGTCAAGGCATCTGATTTATCCGATTCACGAGACCGGTCATGTCTCTGACCCTAGTAATTACAGAACCATTATGATCAGACACACGTTTGCCAAACTATATGCTACAGCCTTGAATGCTATGCTATCCAGAGAACTTGACAGGAGAGGTTGTAGAGCTAGAGGATAGGTTGGTTTCCATGCTGACTACCAGACCATGGATCACATTTTCACTTTACAAGCTATTATTGAGGAGGCTAGACACAGATCGACGAAAGTATATTGTTGCTTTGTTGATTTTCGCAAGGCTTTTGATTATGTTCCTAGGAAGGCTCTATTTCAAAGGCTTCATGTGATTGGGATTCTGGAGATGCTACTAACAGCTATCATGAGATTGTACAAAACTGTGGTGGGTAGATTCAGGACTCCTGAGGTTCTCAGTTCCGATCCATAGCACCATTGGGGTTAAACAAGGCTGCCCTCTCTCCTCCACTTTGTTCAGTTTGTATATTGATGAGCTTGAGGACTTCCTTTTGAACTCTTTGCTCCTAGGAGATGGATGCTACTTGCATCAGGTTTTGATGTCCATTCTTCTTCTTGCGGATGATGTGGTTCTTCTAGCTTCTCCAGAGAGTTTACAAAGGCTTCTTGATGGTTTGGCTTCCTTTTGTGACCAGCGATAACTTGTGGTTAACTTGGGTAAGACTTGGGTTATGGTCTTTAATTGCTTAAAGACCTCTCATCTTCAATTCTACTTTTAGGGACAGGAGATTCAAATTACTTCTTATATGTATCTAAAAGTGAAGTTTTTTTGGACCCCGCTTCAATATGAGACCGGCAATTCAATCCAATGTTAGTAAGGGTATGGGATCTCTTGCTATGCTTGAGAGACAATGTTTCAGACACCATTCACAGGATACCTCGTCCAAGCTATCCTTCTTGGACTCTCTTGTTCGACTGACTGTTCATTATGGCTTAGTGGTTTGGGGACCTTCTCTCCTTGTGTTTGATTGGGCCTCGATCGAGTGGGTGCAGGCATTGCTTCTACAGTGTATCATTAGATGCCACAAGTTCACTCCTTATAGTATTATTCTAGCTGAGTTCGGTGCTCATCCCTTCAGACTTGCAGCCATATTTGACCTAATTTGGTTCCTTCATCGCCTTCGTGGTTTTGCGGATTCGGATGGAAAGCGAAATAAATGCTCCTAACTAGCATACTGCTCTTCTGTTGCGACTGCGAGTTTGATACTAGCTCTCAAGCTCACTACTGGTATGCTCATGCATTTTCTCTACTGAGCTCGATTGGGATTGATATTGACTGCCTCCATACCAATTCCCGCTAAATGCCCCTGCTCATCTCCTCCCCTTATGTCGGGAGTTAAATGAGCATGTCAGACTAGATATCTACAAACAGTACATTTCACCACCTAGAGTAACCCTCCTGGAGGATTATGTCCGAGGACGGCCTTCTATGTTGAGCACTTTTTGGAGATCTGTGATGGGATTATTGTTCGTCCTAGCAACCTATCTCAATGTTGGTGTCATGCCCTACATATCTCTCTAGGTCCTTCAGAGTTGGTTCTCATTGTCTTCGGACTCAGACTGACCATCATATGGACAACAGAGAACGGATCTGTCAGCCGTGTACTTTCGTGGAGGTTGAGACAGAGACTTTATTTTCCGTGGCCCTATTTTTTATGAGATCAAAGGGAGATTTAATTGTCTATTCCAAGACTGTTTTTCTCTTTCAGCTTTCTTCAATTACATTGACCAGCAGTGTCTCGCACTTTATCTTCAGAAGGCCACCCTACTCCACGATAGTACTTTAGTCACTACTTCCTTGATAAGTAGGAGATAATTTCCACAGCAAGTCAAATTGTGATATTGCTATCAAGATTTAACTATGTGATTTTGAATCAAACTCATTGACCCATGTTTCATTAGTAGTGATTCAACATGAATCCATCTCTCATGAGAATAAATGGAACACTTAGCACTCATTGGATCTAGGTGATGCTCACAAGGGTGACGCATCGAGACTTCCCGAGAGGTCACCCATCCCACTACTTCCTTATTGGCATACCTCTAGTCAGCTCATTACTACCTTTTTCTCACCCTTATCTTCGTCACGTGGTGTGAAAAGGTCGTCCAGCTCTACTGGTCATTCCAAGTCTGTCAGACCCCATTGCAATTTCTTTTGTCAACGACACTCCTCCAAGAGCTCACATAGACAAATCAGGGCTCATGTCCACCGGCAATCTTATCCTTTTGTGACTGATTTCTTTTTGCCAATGAAGGACTCTTTTAGTCTTTGCCTTGGAATTTCTCTCCACTTCTCTTTTCTTCTTCTTGTTTTCTTTTCTCGGACACCGTTTGGTGCTCCTACTTTAGTTAGCTGTCTTGTTGTAAACTCTCAGTTCCATAGACCTTTTGCGGTCTTTTGTTGGACATTAACATTATTATCTTATCTTATCCAAGTATGATAAACTCTATTACTACAACAACACATTCTTGTGCCTATTAATGTATACAAGATTTGGATAAATTCCTCAATACATTGTTGAATGAACAAGGTTGATCGAAGCAAAGTAGTCAATGTTAAACCACTTCATAACATCCAAACACACATTAACAATAACCAATTCTATGAGAATGATTACGAATGTTGTAACTATAATTATGTGATTTGTTTGACATCTTTACAAATCTCCTTTTGGAATCAATGGAAAATACCATTTTGCCTAACAATGTCTAACAACTATGTGATAAATCGGGATCTTAGAGAGTGGAAGTAGGCGTAGAAATGTCAATTGAAGATATTGAATAACTCAACGGCTAGTAAAAGAGAGGGGAAGAAGCACATGGAACAAGGAGAAGGATAAGACACCAATGACTTATGCATGGCTTAAAGAGAGAGTAATTAGAAATATATGAAAGGAAGTAAACTTGGTCATATAGGCATATATATTATGGTAGCATAAAAACGTAATATAATATGAAATAATGAAGTATATAATTTAAAATATAATACATCAATAAATCAAAATAATTTCTATACAGTAAAAGATGAATATTATAATATTCTATTTAAATATCACAATTAACATTAAATATTAGAATAATATGATAAAATATAATAAATATTATATACGATAATGAAAAATGGTATATATTAAGAAATGCATAATGAATAAAGTGATAAGAAATAAATACATAATAATAGCTATAGAATAATAACATAATATATATGTTAAAGATAAGCTATGGAGCGTAAGGGTTTAGGGTTTTACGGAGGGAATGGCGGCCAGTTCAGAGGTGATGGGCAGTGGGGTTTGCAGCAGAGAAGAAATGAATGGTTTCAAAGACATGAGGTTTTTACCTACACAGCTCAGTGGAAAAAACAATGGTCGTTTGTTGGGAGGAGTGGAGGACCAAAAGGACAATGGAAGGAAATCAAAAGGGGGGAAACTGTGTTTAGACCTATGGAAATGGACAGGATCCAGACTAGGAATGGGAGGATTAGAAACTGTTTGAGTTCACCCCATCCAGTGCAGAGGTTTATTTCAACAAATTTAGGAGGCAATGTGGTACAAAATCAAGAGAAACAATGGATTGAGGATCCAAAGGTGGAAAGATGCACTGTGGAGAAAGTAAAGGTTGAGCAGAATTCCTGGAAGGAGTCGGTAAGTTTCTTAAAAAGTAGTGCTTTCTTTTTGTATGGTAATAGTGGATAGTCCCATGATAGGGATTGGATATTGAATGGGGGGCCTTAGTTTATGGAGGGGATTGGTTTCTATATGAAACCATGGGTCCCAAGTTTTGACCCAACAAAGGAGGTTATAAAATCTTTTCGTACATGGATAGGATTAAGAAATCTTCCCCGAGAATATTGGATGGATGAGTGTTATCAGAGGATAGGAAATAAGCTTGGAATGTTTGTTAAAGCTGTAGAAATGGTTGATAACGTGACATTTCACATGTTTCCCCCGATTTGCATCATATGGAATGATTGTCGCCTCCAAAGATGATTGAGTTGTGCTCTCACGAAGGAGTTTGGAGACAAGCTCTGTCTATAGAAGAGGAACTGCTGATTTGTGAATCTTGTCTAAGTGAAGACCATGATTCGAAGGAATGTTTCGTGGAGGGACACTTGAAGGGAAAGGAAGATGAAAGGTTGTTAAACAGGGCTATTCAGCTGTCGAATTTCACTTCTTCCCACCAGGGAAAAAGTGGGGAGGAGAAATTAGCTATAATGGCTGAAAAAGAAAGTGAATTGGTCCTAAGTGCAAGGATGAACAATGTGCAGGAGGCAAATGGGGATTGTAATGACAAAGTAGTGATAGGAGACAGAGGAAGGGATGTGGGGTATGAATACTTTGAAGCTAGGGAGGATCAGTTTAGAAAAAATGAGGGTATGGGTAGCCCTCAAATCTTTCAAAGGAATGAAAGGGGGGAGGAAGCCCAAAACGGGAATATAGGGGAGTCTAAGAGTTTTGGAGGAGAAGCCTTTATGATGAAAGTTTATCCTCAAAAGGACAAGGCATCAGCAATAGAGCAAGAGAAGGAGATGTGTTTGAAGGACAAAATGGAGAAACTAGATATGGGTGCTTGGTTATGTTCAGAGGAGCTAAGCCCCAAATTGTTTCAAGAAGAGATTGGTTGTGGGTTGAATGATGAGAGAGTAAAGGATATAGAAATATCCCCTATTAGGAGCTTAGAAGGATCCTTTAGTTAAGAAGGTAGCTCTGGAGAGGACACTGAAGAGGAGGAAAGTGAAAAGGATGGACTAGCAGAGGGTGAGGAGGATTTTTTTGGGCTGTCTGAAAATGTTGTTTTGTAGGAGAAGAGAACTCTATCTCAGTTGGAAAGGAAAAATCAAAAAATAAAGGCAGGGGAAAGCCAAAAAAGAGGAAGGAGGACTATAAATGCTCTGATCCAAATAGCAGGAAGTGCAAAGGGCCAAGGTAAGCTAAAATCAGGAACAAAGTGTGCCTCTTAATGGAGAAGATGAGGTTCCTTTCGTGGAATGTCAGGGGCTGCAATGCCCCTGACAAATTCTGCTTGTCTTGATCAAGTGAGACCAGATTTTGTACTGTTTCAGGAAACAAAGATCAAAGAGGATATAGCAAGTGTTAAAAGAAGGTTTGGTAGGTGGAAGAGTGAATGGGTTGAGGCAGTAGGAGCGTCTGGGGGGCTTGGGGTGATGTGGAAGGAGTTAGTGGCAGTTGTGGTTATGCAACAAGGGGGGAACTAGCAATGGTTAAAGGTAAGATCAAAGCAATTAGAGGTAGAATTCAATGTGATAAATGTCTATGGACTAACACAAATTAGGGGAAAGAAATTGATGTGGCAAACTTTAATTTAAGTGATGGCGGTTATGTAAGATGAAACGGTTGTGTTAGGAGGAGACTTTAATGCTATTCTTATCTATTCTGATCCACTTATCTAATAAAGCATTGATTGTTCATATGTGTGTGTGTATATATATATATACAATCTGTCATAACCTTATACTGCAAATACCGATTATCGGTGAGAGTCTGTTCTTCCTACCTTGTCATTAATTGAAACAGAGATCATATTATCCACGTCTTACTCACCGATTACCATCGGGAGTCTTGCCTTATATTCACCCCGACTATTATTGGGTGGCATGGTTTACATTCACATCATTAGTATCAGGTGGTTACACACCAATTAATATCGGTTTCATTGTCTTGCCTAACACACCAATTAATATCGGTCACTTTGTCTTATCTATGACACCGATTCAATATCTGGTTGTCATGTTTGGTTATGAAATGGTGCAGTTAAGGTTATGTTAAGACATGATCACGTAGGGTCATGCCCCTATGTGTTATGCTTCAAGATATATATATATATATATATATATATATATATATATATATATATATATATATATATCTTGAATTTACATAAATCATCAAGCTTTCTTATAATAAACTTCAAGATCTTCAAATTTAAGCCCTCTCAAGTCTGACAATATAATTGCTTAGTCTCCACCAATAAGATCTATTAAACTTTACAATAATGAGGCCAAGTTTCAAGCAACCATTTTGGCAATTCAATGTGCAAAGAGAGAGTGGGTGGTAGAAAAGTGCATTTGGAAGGCGATTCTCTTTTAGGCAATAAGGAAAAATAAGATCTCACCCTAGCATTTAGAAAATTATGTAATAACAATCAGGAAGGAGTTGGAGGACTTGACAGACTTTAAAGTCATGTACTTAGGGAAGGGAATGGGGAGGTAGATATGCTCTCCAAATGAGCTATGAAATTTCAAGAGGAAGGCAAAAGTAAATTTGAAATGCGTAACCACTAGAGGAAAGAATATTTTATTAATATGGAAACTTTCAAGTTTTAAAAAAAGTAAGTAATGAGGTGGCGGATTTTATGATGAGGTAGAAAGGATGGCAGCGGTAATGATGGGATGGAATGGGTAAAGTGCAAATAAGATTATTAATAGTAGAAAAGGCGATGCACTGAAAACGGCACGGCAGGCTTTTGTAAGGTGATGATGTAATGTTGAGCATGTGGTTTCATGATGGTAGGTGAGAATGGAGTCTTTAATTGGAGTGTAGGTAATTGATAAATGTAATTGAAGCGAGCAAATTGGGAAAGACTGGTAAAGTGAAGGATAGAAGAGGAAGAGATGGAGGTTACCTTCACTTTCAGAACACAGCAGTAACAAAAGCCTCTCTTTTGCCTGGTGCACAATCAGTGCTTTAGGTTGTTGCTTCGATGCCCAATGCTGAAGGTGATTCAAGTAGTTAAAGGAACCCTGGGAGAGCTGTTTCAAAATGTCAATCGTCATTGGAGGATTAATGTGGATATTGCAGCGATGATAATGGCCTCGAGGCTAGAGCTTGATTCAACTGAAGAAGGGGTAAAGTGGGTTATGGAATCTTTGTTTCCAAAGGACTTGACTATGGGTTTAGACTCACTTCTAGATTGGGCTTGGGCAGGGCATGGTTTTGATTATAGCAAATGCTTTGAAGTTGAAGCTAAAGGAGAGGAGATTGGAAAATTTGGGTTTTTATAGTGGCCTGTTGGAGTGGATAAAGCAGCATACCAAGAAAAAATTATGGGCGAATGGTAGAAGCTGGTGGAAGAGATTCACTCGTTCCAAGAAAGGCAAGGAAGAAGAGTGAGGGGGTTTTCTATAACACCACTTCGTTGTCGTCGCTCTGGAGGAAACCATCGTCGTTGAATGGTTATAAGGGTGGAATTCCCTCTGAGTGTGTGAATAATGCTAGAAATCTATGTACTGTGAGAAGTTTTTGGAGTGAAAAGGAAGTTTTGGAATCGCTAATATAGACGGGTTTGATTCAGGGATAAACATGGCTCGTTTTTTGACCCGAAAAATGAATGATAAAGGGTAAAGGAGAAAAAGGGCTCAAATAATGAATAACAAGCTAGAGGCAGAGTAGAAAGAAAGTGCTGGAAAATGGTTGGAAGTCGAGTCTCCGTGAAAGCACATGGCAGTTTTTGGTAAACATTTGTTGCAGAAGGATAAAGGTTTATGCTGCGGTGATCGAACGAAGCATATTGAAGAAGTTGCAAATTATATTTTGTAAATCCGAGGCTGATATTTGATGGGCTCTTTTATAAAAGTAGTTTGTAATGCTTTTAGGGGTAAACTATGTGGCCTAAATAGTTAATAATGAGGCCTTTTGCTTTGTAACCATGTTTCTCAAATATTAATAAAATTATATATTATTACCGACCAAAAAATAATAATAACATAATATAAATTTAAAAAGTTATATTAATATTACAAATCACAGAAGGCAAGGGCCTATAACACAACATAACGTGTGAGCTTCTCATGTGGGAGATCTTAGCCTCAAGTCTACTCGAGCTTTGTTGTCCTACATTTTGTCACCACAAAATGCAAGTAATAGTATGAAACTTTTTCAACTTAGTTTCGCATTTCTCTGAGTTTAGTTTGTTATTTAATTGCTTACTATTGATCAACCAATCAACTCCAATTAATATAATGAATCCTTTTATTGAAGGCTTTCGTCGAGTCTTTTTCGTTTTTCTATTTGTCCAGGCTATGCTTGATTTTTGAGGCCTTCATCGTCTTTTTTTTCATTTTTTAGTTTGTGTTTGTTGGTTTTTAGTTATTGGGTTTTGCTCAAGTCATTACTTTCGGTTTTCCCTTCGATTTGATCTATCTTAGGGCTTAATCAAAGTTGGCAATCAAAAGATATGACCATTTTAGTGCCCAAAAAGTGGACCTTTTTTATGCAACTGCACGAATTAATAATATCATGTTATATTTTTAATTTGACATTCACTTTTTGAAAAATATAACTTAAATTTATGTTTTTAAGTTACTTTATCATTTAAATTTTCACTTAAAGTAACTATAGTGCACTTTATGTTATATTTTTAAGTTGAGTTTTCTTTTTGATTTTTCACTTAAGTGACTATATTAATTATATAGTTTAATTTAATTTTTTATATTAAAAATCAAATGCTCTAGTAAATATTACTGATTAAATGACATTTACATATTATATTGTTAATATGATAATGTAAATATAATTTATGTCCCACTTAAGTAATATTTTATCAAAATTAAATTGACATGTGCTTAATTGATCATGTAAGTTGTGTGCAACATGTAAATGAGGAAAACATGCAATTGCATCTAAAAGGTTAGATTTTAAATGAAAATGTTGAAGATTCAAGGGCAAAAAACTTGATGTTTTCTTCCTCCAATAACATGTTTTTCATCAAAAATGCTTACATCTGCCCATATAATGCCTTGAAATCCATCACAAAGGGGGCATTTTTTTAGTTTTAATGCATATACATGCATTTGGGGGTCATGATTTTGCATATCCAAGTCAAAAATTACCCATATTTGTGCACTTTTGAGCCACGTTTTTGCTAAAAACGCTCAGATTTGGGGCAATTTTTATCATTTTTTGGCTCAAATATAAGTTGTTTTGAGGTTTTAGTCCATATATATACTATTGAAGAACATGTTTTTGCCTTTATATGTCAAAAAATAATAATTTCATGCCTTATATGAATCATGATTTTACTAAAAACGCCCAGAAAATTGGGGTTTTTATCCACTTTTTTGCATTTTGGAGCCAAGTTTTTGCATTTGGGTCCATGTATATCCATCTAGGGTGTTGGGTGGATATTTTGCAACCGACAATTTTGTGTAAAATCCAGTCGCAAAATAGGATGACCAGCCATAGTGTGTGAGATAGAGTCTCTCCTACCTTAAAGAGAAAACTCCCCCTTCTCACCATTCCTTGTATCAACTCAAGGTCAGCAAGAAGTTGACAGATTTTGTAAAGGGGTGTTACCAATATTCTTTCCTCTTAGCTTTCAGAAAAGAATCCACTTACCCTCAAAACAAAAATTGAGCAAGATGAAACCTCAAACTACACTTCTATCTAAAGTTGTAAATGATGATACCAATAAACCAACGCTAACTCAAAGGCTAGCTGAAAGCGTACCAGTTTGGCTCTAAGTCCTGTTTCAACCTATTCTATAAGAATAACCTCTACCATTGGGGCACAAAGACTTCTAGAAGTAGGGAATTCTAACTATTTTTCATGAATTTGAGATGGTAATACAAGCTACAGTCAAAGCTCCTAGTCTATGTACTGCCACAACCGCTCCCAGTCAAAGCTTCGGCTCCGATTGCTTCTTAAATCACTGTGCTCTATTATTGAACACACAATAATAACATGAATCAAAGACAATAGGCACAAATTACAGTCAAAGCTTCTAATTTGCTCTATCACAACTGCTTCTAGTCAAAGCTTTGAATGCAAAATATCCACCCAACAAGCTTAACACATTATTAGTTTTTTATTTCAACAAATAATAATAAATAATCTAGGCTTCGGCCCATTACCTATCAAAAAAAAATTCGAATCACAATTAAATATTAATTTATAAATTTAAGTGTAAATAATTATATTTACATTTACAAATTATTTACAACCAAAGTACATAAAGGTATGCCTTCTAAAGCACCAATTCTTTACCCAGTAATGTGCTTGCACATCTTAGAAAGGGGAAGAGATTAAGAGACAAAATTTATCAATAAGCCGATCAAAGGATGAAGATTTTTTAAAGGATGTGAAGGAGAAAAAGCACAAGATTGTCCCACATCATGAAGATGTTTAACAGCATCATGCTTCAACAAATATCTCCAACAGATATATAAAACTAAATTTTAATTATATTGAAAACTCTCTTATTCATCTCAAGCTACAAAGCAATGGTTAATTCTCATCCATATTTTCTTCATAGGAATTTCAATGTCTTCCTAAACTTTTCTCACAATAGATCTTTCACATTATTGTCATGTTGGCATATTAGCACAGCAAGATTCTTATGTTGTAAGCAGAGTTTGCAACTTCCCTTAGCTCGTAAATAGATTTGTGTTACCCATTTTGTTCCCCTCAAGCCAGTCTTGTAGAAGAACCTTTTTTGTGTTGAGCTTTTTCATCTTTCCCCATTTGTGATGATAGTCATATAACAGTGTATTTCCCATTCATAATATAGTTTTGAAGGAATAGCTAAATTCTTGATGCAGAAGCATCTTGGGTTTGGAGCAATCTTGTATCAAACAAAAAAAAAATTGTTTCCAGATTGCTAGTTTTTACATTTTGGGAGATCATTCCAGTAATTTTGCATATCATCGAGCTAGCCTCTACGATGATCAAAGTATAATCAAGACCTATCTTGGATCATGTTCCTAGGTTCGCAACTTATTTGAATCCATGTTGCTCGAATTGTGATTCATTCTCTCTCTGGTAATGTGTTATTATCTATTCTTAGACTTGATCAAAGAATTTGGATTTGCAATGGATATGAGATATATTTGGAATTCTTGGAACAACAAGCCATATATCTCCACCACAAGCTCTCAAAAGGTTTGTCATAAACTCCTTATGATTTGGGACTAAACCTATTTGCATAATATGTTTCTTATCCTTGGGGAATGTAATTGATCTCAAGGTTGACCTATTTGTCATGATGCCTATATATGTAATGTAATGGATCTCTTGGGGGTAGTAGCAATAATGTAGTAATAAAGAAGTAATCTAATAGTAGGAAGATTGCAATCAAATAGGCATGTTCTACCCTAGCATGTATGAAGGCATCTATGTTGCCAACCAAATGTAATTTGATTTCTATTGAATAAGGGCGGATTTGGCATTTTTTATTGTATTCCTCCTTGTTTTCGATGTGTTTACTCTTGTTGCACACTTGAACTAGTCCCATTGAGCTCTCTCCATTCATGGTTGCATCATGTGGTATTAGAGAATGGTTTTGTTCTTGAGGATCGAATAAGAGCTAGCAAAATGGTTCATATGAGAGATATAGATCTTGCAGTGAGGGTTATGTTGAGACAAATTGTGACAAGACTTGACGTTGTTGAAATTGCCCAAAGAAGAGGAAAACCTATTGAAGATGTGAGTGATAAAGAAACGGAGGAAGCCACTATAGGAGAAGTTGAGTTTGTGCTTGAACAAGGGGATAAAAGATTCTTGAGAGCCTAACTCGAGTTAATGCAAGACTACATTTCAATTTACATGATTATGATGGTAAGCTAGATACGAATGAATTGCTTGATTGGACTACTACGATGGAAAACTATTTCAAGTATGAAAGTACAAATGTTGATCAAATGGTTAACATTGCTAGCACTAAGTTGAAGGACATGCATCGTTATGGTGGGAACTGTTGGCCACTTTTGCCCCCCATTTAGCCCATCACTGATAACCGATCAAAGAGATCTTCAATGGGTTGTTTTCTTTGTTGTGGGCTAGCATGCACGTTTGCAGGGGTTAACATTTCGTTTTAACCATTTTCACTATTTCGAAAGGTGACTTTCATGCCTTGTTTAAAACCACAAGATTCGCCATTTCGGAGAACTTCTTCCTTTTCCTCCGCAAAATAGCGACATCGAGTTGTGCCAATGGGGTTCTGCCATGTAGCAGTGGGATAACATTTCATGTTATCCCATTTCAACTTTTTGACTAGGATTCTTTTGATCTAACGGCTTTCACATTTTCCCATTACTGCCCTTTGCCCTTGCAAAGATGCGATGGTTGTCAAATTTGGGCACATCTTGTGGGGTTTTCTTTGTTGCATCTCAATTGCCCGCTTGATATGAAGTTGATCTATATCTACGGTTGTGTTTTAATCATGTGTTCGGGAGACTTTTCACAACATCTTGGCCGTATATTTCAAATGAGAGATCTTCATCAACAGTTCACACCATTTTGGGACAAATCAAATTTATTCCACGCGTGCCAACTCTATATTTTTCACGGGTGGTTAACCTATGTGTTATCCCACCCCGCGTTTTTTGACAGCGGCGCAAATTCATTTGTTGTGGCCATGACACATGACAAGGACCGTTTCTTTAATGTAGACCGACATTTTGGGCCTTGTTTCCACAGTGCCAATGCATCTCCATGCCTTTTTAATGCATCTAATGATCAAGTCTTTTTTATTTGATCCCTTTTCCGGCTAGGTGTATTGATTTGGGTTTCTTACTATCACTTCCAGCAGCAAGTTGCACTTCAAGATCAGATTTCATTATGATTCATTTATTGCTTCTCTCTACAACTCAGCTCCACTTTGTTACAAACGTAAATGCCAGAATACTTGCTATTAAACAGAGATCAAAACGATCAATATATACAAAAGGAGAATCGAATAGAATAGAAACATTCTATTCTAGACTACACTTAAATATTAGAATGTTTCTAATATTTACAATAAGCTACAAGAGTGAGCATTAAAGATTATTCTAATACCCCCCCTTAATGCTCAATATATTTACTACACCAATAGATCCCCTGAATTTAACAAACTTGTTAGGACCAAGGGGTTTTGTGAAAATATCTGCTGGTTGCTCTGAGGTAGGGACATAGAGTAACTGAATAGATCCATCTTCTACTAACTGTCGGATATAATGGCAATGAAGCTCGATGTGCTTGGTTCGTTCATGAAACACTGGATTTTTGGCAAGTTTGAGTACTGCCTGATTGTCTGTAAACAAAATAGTTGGACCTGCTTGAGAAATATGCATATCTGCAAGCATCTGACAGAGCCAAACTGCTTCACAAGTTGCCTTGGCAGCTCCTCTATATTCTGCTTCTGTAGAGGAGAGTGCATGTGCCTGTTGCTTCTTACTAGTCCAAGTAACTGCTGCAGATCCGATACTGAACACAGAACCAGATGTAGATTTCCTGTCATCAACTAAGCCGGCCCAATCAGAATCGATGAATCCACTGAGCTGAGGAGTAGTAATCCTTGTGTAAAGAAGACCATAATCTGAAGTACCATGTACATAGCGTAACACATGTTTCATTGCAATCCAATGATCAGTCTTGGGGTTCGTCATGAATTGTGAGATGTAGCTGACTACAAAACTGAGATCAGGTCTAGTAGTAGTGAGGTAGATGAGACTACCCACTAGCTGCCTGAAGAGTGTTTCATCTACAGGAGAAGAATTAGATTGTGCGGACAATTTTAGACTAGTCTCCATTGGAGTGGAGGCAGGTTTGCAATCCTGCATTCGAAACCTGTCAAGCAAATTTCTGGCATACTTGGACTGAGACAAAAAAATACTGTTGTCAGTCTGCCAAACCTCAATACCTAAACAATAATGAAGCAATCCAAGATCGGTCATATCAAAAGTTTTGCATAGATCCTATTTGATATCTGAAATCAAATGTTTTGAACTCCCAGTAATGATTAGATCATCCACATAGACAACAAGCAAAAGAATATCATTACCAGAGTGTTTAATATACAGATTACTATCTGACGGGTTGCGCTGAAATCCCTAATTAACCAAGTATTGATCAATCTTTATGTACCAAGCCCTAGGAGCCTGTTTAAGACCATAGATGACCTTCTGGAGTCTACATACTTTTGGTTCTGAACCAGCAACCTTAAAACTTGGGGGCTGTGTCATGTAGACTTCTTCCTGTAATTCACTATTGAGAAAGGCACTCTTCACATCCATCTGATGAACTTTCCAACCATACTGAGCTGCAATGGCAAGAAGAATGCGAATAGTGCTCATCTTGGCTGTCAGAGCAAATGTCTCCTCATAGTCAATGCCTTCGCACTGGGTGAATCCTCGAGCAACAAGTCTGGCTTTGTATTTGTCCAAGGTACCATCTGCATGGTACTTGACCTTATAGACCCATTTACAGCTAACGGGTTTCTTCCCAGGAGGGAGATTTGAAAGAACCCAGGTGTGGTTCTTTTGAAGACTCTAAAGCTCAGCATCCATTGCTTGTTCCCATTCTGGAATTCCTTTGGCCTCTGCATATGTCTGGGGCTAAGGGATACTGTGGATGTTGGCCATAAGAGCTATATTAACTGTGTTGTGCTGAATGTTATTATTTTTGGAGGTTCTACCCTCAATGAGTTCATTAGGACGAAGATCACTAATTGTTTGAGCCCACCATTTTGGCCGAAGAGTCGAGGAGCCAATATCAGATGCAATAAGAATAGCTGGATGAGGAGCAGGAACAGGAGCTGTATTATCTGGAAGTTGCTGAGGTGGTGTATTAGTAGCATCAGATGACTCATATAAAATAGAAGAACCCAAGTTAGAGATTGTTGAAGACTGAATCTTGGAATGCGGTGGGTAGTCAGAGAGCGGAAATGGTCCTAGTTCCTCATCAAACACAACATCACAACTGAAGATTAAACGATCAGTATTTACATCAATCAGTCTGTAGGCCTCATGTGTGTGACTATATCCTGTAAACATAAGTTTTTGGCTTTTGGAATCCAACTTAGTGCGTTTGGCATCAGGAATCCATACATATACCAAAGAGCCAAAAACTTTCAAATGGTTGATCCTAGGTTTGCGACCAGACCAGGCTTCCTCAGGAGTCTTATGATTAACTGCAAGGGTGGGTGACTGGTTAAGGAGGTATAAAGCTGTGGATACTGCTTTTGCCCAATATTTTCTGGGAACATTTCTATGTTCTAGCATAGCCCTAGCCATTTCTGTGATAGTACGGTTTCGACACTCTACAACACCGTTTTGTTGAGGGGTGTGAGGTGTGGTGAACTGATGTCTAATGCCATGAGTAGTACAGAAGGCGGAGAAAGCAAAAGAACAGAATTCCCCCCCATTATCGGTCCTAAGAGTACGGATGGAGGAACCAGACTCTTTTTCTACTAGAGCTTTAAACTGCTGAAATATAGGAAAAGCATCTGATTTTTGCTTAAGAAAATATACCCACATTTTGCAACTGAAATCATCCACAGAGTAAAAAATACCTGTTCCCAATAATAGAAGGAGTATTCATAGGACCACATACATCAGCGTGGACCAACTGGAGCACTCTAGATGCCCGCCATGAGTCACCATTCTTAAATGGTGTCCTATGTTGCTTCCCTGCTTGACAAGCTCCGCAAACGCAATGGTTCTGGGTCTGAATATTAGGTAGGCCATGGACTAAATTATCCTAAGCAAGTTGTGCTAGATACTGAATGTTCAGATGATCGTATCGCTGATGCCAGAGACTGCTAAGAGCGGATGATTCGGCAATGAAAGCATGCTCAAGGGAATCGCCTGAATCTACAAGTCTATAAATACCATGATCCTCAAGACTGACAGCAAGGGTAGTGCGAGAAGCACGATCAATAATCGAACACTTATTTCCACTGAAAACGACATCCAACTGAGGAGAGTGCTTCATAATCTGACTAACAGACAGAAGATTATGTTTCATGCCAGGAACATAACATACATTGAAGAACATGAGTTTTCTTCCTCCAGACTGAATCTGAATATTTCCCTTGCCGACAATATTGTATTCTTCACCGCCTCCAAAGATTACTGAGTCAAAATAGGGAGTGAATTCAACAAACCAATCACGCTTATGAGTGAAATGTCGAGAGGCACCAGAATCGATGTACCAGGCAGAAGATTTCACATGATTTGCAGGTATTCTGGCCATAAAGGCATGGTAGATAGATTCTTTCTGCTCTGAGTGTTGGGCAGAATGGGCTTGCTGTTTAATTGAATTTGACTTCTAATGTTGCTAATACAAATGCTCAAATGGCACAAACTTCGAGGTGAGAAAATGAAAGACCCAAAAAAATTGGAGTACCCAGAAAAGAGCTCGAAAAACCCAGATATAAAATGTTGTTGGAATCCGGATCCGCTAGCTCGAAAATCGAAGCACAAAAAACGAGACACCCAAAAAAATCTGACAACCCATTTGAGATCTCGAAAAACCCACCAAGAATATGTGTTCAAAAAAAATTTCCAAGTCAAAAAATTAGGGTTTTCAAACAAAACCCTAGTCGGCAGCCATTGATGGAAAAAAGTTGCAAAAAAATTTCGATTTTCTATGAAAAATCGGACTTTTCTTTTCAGAATAGGGACTGACGGACTGATAGGGCAATAGAGATGAGGATTTCGACACCAAAAAATGGTGTTACAAACATGTTTTTGTTGCAGATACAGGGAAAAATGGCTGCAAAAAATGGCTTGCGATTTTCTAGTCAAAAATGAGCAAGAGAGAAATGACGCAAATAACAAACGCGCAAAATATCAGAGGTCGCTGAAGGGATGCAAAACATAACAGACACGAGCAAGCTGAAGTCGGGTTTTTGTAGATTCAAGCTTGAAAAAAAGGTGTGATTTGCAGATGGAATGAGCCCCTGGAGCAAAACCGAAACTAGGGCAAAAAGATCATGTCTTGGAGAGACGCAAATGCACAAAATAATTTTGAAAAATTTATGCACTGATAATTTCAAAAGAAATTATAAATTTTCAAACTAATAACATATTAGGCTCTGATACCATGTTACAAACGTAAATGCCAGAATACTTGATATTAAACAGAGATCAAAACGATCAATATATACAAAAGAAGAATTGAATAGAATAGAAACATTCTATTCTAGACTACATCTAAATATTAGAAACATTCTAATATTTACAATAAGCTACAAGAGTGAGCATTAAAGATTATTCTAATACTTTGGTTGGATATTTAACTCCATAGTTATATCTGAGTTATGCCTAATCTATAAAAGCATGTTGTAAATATATTTTCAGGGTTCTTCTCTATTTTTCACTTGCAATAGCTTTATGCTCTACAATTGCATTTCCTTTTTTGTGTTTCATGAATAAAATTCTCAGCTTTACCTTATCTTGCTAGTCTAATAAATTGTACAATTTCTTGCCTTGTATGTGTTATTTCTGGTTTGTTCTTTCATGTTTGCATATCATGTCTAGCTTGCCGCTGGATGTTGTCTTGTGAACTTGTCTCCTTGCAAGATTTCATTAGTTTTATCATCATATAAATTCTGAAAGGGTAGATTTGAGTTGAGATTTGTGTATTTGGGGTTTTTATTGATGTTTTGTGCAGTTATAGGCAGGGTTGTAACCAAATTTCAATCTTGGTGCATCACCCACTTTCCCTTCAGCATTTTATTTCATGCATTCTCTCTCCCTTTTCCTCTTAAGTGGTAGTGTAGGTGCATCTGATTGTCAAGAAGCTGGCCTTCTCCAGAGATTCGACCTCAAAGCACAAGTCCCACACTTGGAGCTCATTTCCATGTTACACAAGGTCGCTTGAGGGTCATATCTCAAGCAAGGGTGCAGACTTTTGTGTCAACAGGAACATTTGCAAGTAGATAGATAAAGGAGAGAAAAGGAAAAGATCAAGTCATGGGATAAAATGGTGAATAATTGAAAGGTAAATTCTTGACTGGTGAATATCAAGGTTGTTTGTTGAGGAGGATGCAAATTTGAAGCACAAGGGATCTAATGTAAAGGAGTATATCAAAGAATTCTCTAAAGGATGAGATTGAAAGAATTACAAGATACCTAAATGTTTGAGGACACCTATTCAGGATCAGAATGTTAAGATGGAAAGAGTTGAGGAAACTTATCAGTTTTCCCAAAAGGATGAGAAGAAATTGAACAAGAGGCAAGAACATTAACAAAGAGGAAGATATGGTAGATTTCAAAGAGGTGAGACATTTACCGGAGAAAGCACTAATTCAGATCCAAGCAAAGGCAATTCAGAATGGAAAGAAGTAATCATAGGAGAGAACACAGGAATTTCTTCAAGGGAACTTGATTAAAATGTGGGGAAGAAGGTCATGGAGCATTTGAGTGTGCACAAGGAAATTCGAGCAAGAGAATTGGTAGTAGTAACAGGAATGCATTTATGGAAGAAGAGTCACCTAGATCTATGAATCAACCAAAAGATGGAGAAGCCTTGATGATTAGAAGAGCACTATGTAATGAGGAACCTGATCAAGAATCGGTGTTGGGGAAGAGTTTGTTCAAGACAAGAGGTGAAGTTGCAGGAAAATGTTGCAAAGTCACCATTGATAATGGGATATCAAACAACCTAGCATTAGAGGAAGTGGTTGCCAAGTTGCAGTTACCAAGGATCAAACATCTAAAGCCATATCAGATTGCATGGATAAAGGATGGTCATAAGGTACTGGTAATTAAGCAATGTGTAGTAAAATTGAGAGTTTGGTCTTATCATGATGAAGTTCTTTGTGATATTATGTCAATGAATTGTTGTCATATCTTGTTATGTAGACCTTGGCAGTATCATAACAAGTAATACATGATAGTAGATTGAATAGGTATACCATAGTAGCAAATGGGATGAAGCAAGTAATGTTACCTTTGGTAAGAGATCCTGAGAACGAGAATCAGACCGAGTAAGGGCTTGCTTGGTTGAAAGAAGGGAATTCCAAGATATGAAGAGAGACAATATGTGTTATGCTTTGATTCCAAAGAAACCCGATTGGGAATTATGGATGAGAGACCAAAGAAGATAAAAGAGTAATTGACAAGAATTGAAGATGTCATTTCAGATAATGTACCTAATGGATTACCCCCTATTAGAAGCATCGGTCATTGTATGCATATAGTTCCAAGTACAAGTTTACCAAACAAAGCACCACACTAAACGACACCTGCAAAGAATGAGGAATTGAATAGGCAAGTACAAGAGTTGTTGAGGAAAGGTCTCATCAGAGAATGTTTTAGTCCTTGTGCGATATTGGCACCTAAGAAGAATGGAGAATGTGTACTAATTCCAAAGCTATCAACAAGATCACAGTAAGGTATAAATTTCTTTTGCCTAGGATGCATGACATAATGGATTTTTTGAGTGGAACAAAGTATTTTACTAAGATCGATTTGAAGAGTGGTTATCATCATATTAGAATCAGAGAAGGTGATGAATGGAAGATAGCATTTAAGACTAATGAGGGTTTGTATTAATAGTTGGTTATGCCTTTTGGTTTAACTAATGCACTTAGTACTTTAATGAGGTTGATGAATGAGGTATTGAAGAAATTCTTGGGTAAATTTGTGATAGTGTACCTAGATGGTATTCTGCTTTTCAGTAAGAGTAAGGAAGAACATTTGTTGCATCTAAGACAAGAATTGCAAAGATTGAAAGAAGAGAAGTTGTTGATCAATATTAAGAAATGCTATTTCATGAAGCAAGAGATAGTGTATCTTGGATTTGTGATTTCAGCTGAAGGTTTGAAGATGGAACCTAAGAAGGTTAAAGCAATTGTGGAATAGCCTCCACTGAAGAGTGTTGGAAAGCTAGACCATTTCATGGATCGGTTAGTTTTTAGCAGAAGTTTACAAGAGTTTCAATTTGCTCTGTAACCCTATGGCAGAAATTGAGAGGTGATCGGAAGCATTTCAGATGGACACATGGAGTGGACAGGAGTTTTGAACAACCAATATTAGTTTTACTGGATTTCAATAAGGAGTGATCAAGGAATGGACTAGGAGTGTACTAACTACAAATGGATTATGAAATAATTTCCTATATATATAACTGATTTCACTATTGTAACTGGTATTAATGCTACAGTATAAATATTAGACCATATATTGGTCCCCTCATTCTTATAAGCATTCAGATATAATATTCTGTAAATCACTATCAATTTATAGAAAACTTACACCATGCCACTTGCTGCTACACAATGCTTGCAAGCAACTAAGTATGAATTGTTTCCTTTCTGGTCTCTTCCTAGTAATAGATATCCTTTATAAGCCCTGCTTCTTCAATGATTGCTGAAATGTGTTTAAACTTCATCTTATACCTTGCACGTAGGAAAGGCTGTAATTTTGGTACATATCTTTATGCCTCTAGATCCCTTCAATGGGTATCATACTATTTCATAACTATTTGATTTGCTATATGCATTGTGTCTGCTTAAGATGATATCATATGCCTGTGACTCTTCTTAGCAATGTATGTATTAGTCGCTGTTATTAATATTTGTCTGTTATCACTACCCAATCTTGAATCCACTTGTTAATCATAACCGATATTATTTACAACCAAACTAGGCCTGATAAGTATATTATCAATATCCAATTGCTGCCACCAAATCAAAGTCACTGGCTTGTACATGACAAACAAATCAATAATATAAATCAATATTTGGCATCGGTTTTGATTATTCACTGTCTTCTAAACACTCTACTGATGAATTTAAGGACAGTTGCCTTCACCTTTTCATGACCAGCAGCTTGAACATAATTGATATGTCGCCGACCTTGATTTGTAACGATAATCCTAACCATTCATTATAATTTCTTTATGCTCATTATGTCAGTCAATCCCCTTTGTAAATAAAGAGTTGACATAATCGTTGTGCTTCAGCTGTTACTTAAGTTACTGTCTACAAGGACTCACTGTCTTACACCTACCGCTTGATGCTTGTAACCTTTAATTACTTAATCAAAATCATCATTGGCTGACTAATCATAACAGTTGTTTAGTTCCTCCATTAAATCGATGAAATTATGTGTCACTTCCCTCCACATATTCGATCTGCTTACAAGATACCTTGGTTTATATTATTTCTGTTCCTTAAATTCAGTACTGCTTAGCAATAAACAAGTGAACATCTCCTATTAATGTTTAATGGATGTTTCTTCCATGATAAATGCCTTAATTGATATCCTTCATTTAATTACCACACTTGCAATTTTGTCTTTCAGAGACTTCACAATCACAATTAGGGTTTCAAAAAGGGGACATGAGATCATCCTGGACAAGATCCAAGTAAAAGACACTGAATTGCACATGTTTTCAAGGAAAGAATCAGACTCAAGTGACCACGATTGTTAATCAAGTTATAGGATTTCTTCAAAGGATCTACCATTGTCAGAACAGAACAATTTCCTCAAAATAGTGCCAAGAATCAAGGGTCAAATTGGCTAATTTTAGCCCAAGCTGTTTTTTGCCATCACTGTGCTTTAGAAGATAATCACATTCGACGAAATTAATTTTTATAGCAACTATTTATACATTGGCTATTTTTGGACAACCTTCTAGAGGGTCTTCTATTGGATGATTTTCTAATATAATACTAAACTTGTAGACAAAATAGCTTAATAAGCTTTCTTTCTGTACAAGCAAAACCATTTGCTGCAAAGAGGTTTTAGTTAGCCTTTTTATTTTTTCTCATGTGAAGCCTCATAAGGCTTACAATTAAGTTATTTTGAGACTTACATGTTTATGGAATGTAATTCTTATGGCTACTTTTTGCCAAGATTATTGTTTGAGCTTCTAGGTGATCTTGTGAATGGATTGTGGATATAAATCAAATTACTTTTATTGAAAAATTTGCGAGCTTTGAATTTTAAATTTCATCAAAGGATTAATTATAGCTTTATATGTGATTTCTCCTCTCAATTTGTTCAAATTAACGAGTAAAATCAAATTCTAAGTTTTCATTTCACTCATGCTTTCTACTCTCTACTTTTAGCTGGACAACATGAATGTTTGTTAGCTATTATAGGTGTCTGCTTTCAGGAAACGATATAAAATCTCTGATCTTGTGTAGACATGCTTACAAGCCTTGAGACCTCATCTAACAACAATTAGATGGGTAATTGCTTTAGTTTGTTAGTGATGCTGGCTCAAAGGTCAAAGATATAACTTGCACATACTGCAAAAAGCTAAGATTCATTTTCTTAGGTTTTCTAGGGTTTAGATTTTTCTTGTATTACAAGGTGGCTTCCTTTAGCTTCTTTCCAATAATTGTTCAAAACTCCAAGATTTAACTTGCACGTATTGTACGGAGCTAAGGGTCATTTTCTTAGGTTTCCTAGGGTTTAAATTTTTCTTTTATTACGAGGTGGCTTCCTCTTCTCATTTGAAGATAGGTTTATCGTTATACGCTGTTTCATTTGGTATGTACAAAAATGTGCCAAAAACAACTGCCAACAGTAAGCTAGATGAAGGGCCTGGAGATCACATTAGAACAAAACAGACCAAGATTTTCCACCCCAAATCAAGGATTCAGCTGCTACAAATACTCCACCATGTGAGTACAAAAAGACAGACGAAATATTTGTAGATACAGAAATACTTGTGAATGAAGCACATGTAACCTAGAATAGTCATCTTAAATATTATTGCATTTTTATTCCAGTGTTATTGGATTTTCCTGGAAAAAGAAAATGAATAACTAAATATTTGCTTCAATTCTTGGTAGCAAGTCAAGACAGACAAATAAAATATTATTTTTTGAAACAAATAAAGCTTAATACAACAGTACATAGCATATTTTCTGAAACATCAACCAGATAAGTCTTTGTCGTAGCATTTCTCTAGCAAATATTATTGATGCTACAAGGCAGCAATTCAAACAAAAGCCACAATTTAATTGTGTCATTGCCTTGAGATCTTGCAAATAGCAAAGTGTAATGAAATTATATAAACCTCAAGAAAAGCAGCTTCCATTTGCATTAATTTTAGGTCCCAAAATAAATTCAAGATGGCTATGGATAGAGATGAACTGAATCCTTTTCTTTGCAAGCCAGGTTTCTCTTATATGTGGAAGTACAAGATCATTAAATACAGAATGAAGCAGAAATAAGATGTCATAAATGGGCCTAGCAACTATAAAATTCTAGAAGGAAAGAAAGCATTCGGTATAATAGTTTTCTTTCGACATGAGAGTAGATTAGTTTGTGCAAAAAACCATACGACATACCAGGGGTCTCTCTGAATTTTGATAAAGTTTTGTCTTCTTCAACTTCTTAAAGAATTCTGCAGGAGAATTGCTTGAAGTTGCAGAGCTTTCTATGTCATTCAAACTTGCATTTAAGTGTGTCAACGGCTCTGAATCTTCAATTGCAATCTTTCCTCCTGCACTGTCTTGTGTCTGCCAAATTTTTGACCATTCTATGGGGACAAGGTATTCATTCCTTTTCAAAGTGTCTTTATCCCTATCTGGTAGAATACACAGCCTGCCATTCAAAGGTTTCAATCCTCTTAGCAAAATCTTATCTTCACAGCTAGGATACTCTGGTTTCGAATATGAATGACGTAATTCCATCAAATTTGACTCCCATTTTTTCAGCAATCCTGATTTGTCTGCTTTGAGTGGTTTAACTTTAAATGGAGAAGATATAGAGCTCTTTCTGACATCCTGCCATCTCTGGAGCCATGCTTTTTCCCACTCTTCATCAAATGAATGTGCTAAGTCTGTAAGAGGCTCCTTCAATGAGCATGCTCTCTGTAGGACAAGTTTTAAATCTTTATTTGCATTTTCGCTCATACTTTGCCAGCTCCTAGGTATTAAAGAAAATGATCCCTCTAGAGAATGTACTTTTATTTGAGATTTTTGATCTCCCATGTGATTGCCTATCATTACAGAAGACCAACTTACCGCTGAAAAACCCAAATGATCAGATAAGTAGCATGCATTCAGATATTGTTGCATAGAAATCCATGACAGACTTACTTAACAATTAACCCCTTCTCTTATTTACTGATTGCTAATACTTTAAAAGAATGCTTTTGCCAATGATGCTGCCAAAATTTGGAAACAGGGAAATGTTAAGTCTGTGGATGTGCCTAAAATAAGTTTTAAACATCCAACAAATGAAGTGAAAAATTATAGCTAAAGGAAAATATAGAATATGGGAACATTGAAATAAGCTTCATGATTCATTGCGTGATAGCAATAAGAAATCCACTTAGATCAACACTTCAGGGATCTTGGATCAAAATTAACAAGACATGCTTTCTCCATTTCCCAGTGTTTTAATTCTCATCTTTTTGGGTTTATGTCTTTTGTTGTTCATGTATTGCGAATATTTTAAATTTTTAGTTGTATCTCCTAAAATAGTGTTTTTAATATTTATTATGCATCATTAGGAGTTATGTGTCCATTGACCCACCTAATCCACGTAAAGTAGCCAAATATTGTGCATTTAAATGGAAATATTTGTTTCCCTCCAATTTATGGAAACTAATGAGGAAATAGTTGCAAAAATCTTTGTCGGCAACACCCTGACACTTCCATTTTATGCATGTATGATCTCCAAGGACAGATAATTTAATCCTCATGAATGAGAAATAATAATAAGATTGGTACTGCAAAAGTGAATGAAATGTATCAGACTAGAGAGTCATAAAAATAGGAAGAAGAGAGATTGATATTATAGTTAAAAGTTAAAACTAACTGAGATAAATGTTAGAGATGTACAACAATTTTATGCAGAAAAAAGAGGATCCTTCCAGATTTAATGTGAGGGACATGAAGGTTTATAAAGATCTAATGTTGTCACAAATGAGTTGTTCCTTACTGCAAGTTATTCCCAATACTAGGCACTTGATCATAGCTCCTAAATTGATCCAATGTATCTCCACCCTTGGCCATTAGTCACGCAATGTAACAATAATCAGATTGTATTTCACTGCAATTCTAGCCTTGTCTCCTCAAGGAAAAAATCATCAGAATTCTAAAACGGCATCTAGAAGAAGTAACACCATCAAAAGCATCAAATCCTGGCCTGCAAATTATTTACTTTAGAGTTTTACCGTGCTTGAAAATTATTTCACATCATGGCAGTTCCCCCAATCGGCCTAGTGTGGATCAGAACTGCCTGAGATAGGTGGCCACACAAGACAGGAGCAAACAGTATTGCTCTATATTTTCTTCTTGCCAAGCATGTATGGCATTCTCAAAGTTAATTCATGAAAGCAAACTTTGAGAGCAAAATTAACCTACCTGAGGCCTCCATTCATTAGCCTTTTCAGCCTCGAATGAACTGCGATTTGTTAGAAAACGCTAGAAAAAATAAAATCTAAATAAACTGTTAGACATATTGAAATGACTCTTTAATTAAAGACTGGCTTAGAGTTTCCCATCCGTAGCAAAAAGCTCCTCAAAATGAAGGGGGTCTGTGAACTTCATAATTTTTCCAAGATGACGTTAGGGCCCAAGAATGTAGAATATTAAATAATTAATGTAGCGGATGACTCGAAGAAAATTTAAGGATTAATGCAGCAGAATCAAATAAAAAGGATGGGAACTAAATTTTGCTGGAAAAGCCACAATTTAAATCAAAGGACTTGTACGAGAGAGAACAATCGACGGATAAAGCCAATGGGAAATTGAAAACCTTATAATCAGAGAGAGCCAAGACTCAACAGTTTATGATAATTACTCTAATTAAAGGAGTCAAATTAATTAAGGAGACATTCTAAATCCTACTCAATTTACTTTGTAAACTACAAAAGCAAAGAGATGTGCATATAATACGACACAAAGAGCTAGCATAAAGGCTCAAAGCTCCTGCTGAATGGCCTTCAAGGCGCTTCATACTACCAAATGACGAATTCAACTCGTTAGATTCAAATAATCAACACAAACATGCATGAGCACTCTGAATGGTTAATAATATTACAATTCAGCATTATGAAAGATCAAATAAATTGGAATCCAATAATTATATGTTGTTCAATACCTTAGAATTTCAAAACCTTTGATATAAGAAGAAAAATTCAAAGATTTCTTTAGCTTAAACTGCCCATGAAACTTGCCACTGTGAATTCCGGAAAAGGACGAAAATTCAACAGCAGACAATATAAACAATCCAGGCTTGAGTTTTTGAAATAAGAAAATATTTTTGAAGAAATAGCTCGACAGCATTCGAAAATTCTTCGCTTTGCACAAGACAAACAATAAAGTACAAAGCATTTGAAAATTCTTCGCTTTGTATAACACAGTCGATAAATTTCAAAGCTTTTAATTGTTTTAAAAACGACTAAATTTTATTTCTACTGATCATTCGGTTTTAACAAAGAATGAGATCAAAATCACAAATATTTTCATATTTTTAGCAAAAGAAAGACATAGATAGAGAGCGGGATGGGGGGTGAATGAATTCTTTCCTTGGGACACAGAAACAAAATAAAGGAATCGGGAAAACGAAGAAAGACCATTTTACCTCTATAAAATTCGAGTCATTAAGAGCGAACAGCTAATGGTTTGCAATACAATGTGCAGATTGAAACTATTCCGGGGAAAATATAAAGACTGTTGGCTTAGAATAATCTGCGGAGACTATTAGTTTAGAATTACCTAACAGATTGTTTGGGCTTGAGGACGACGTTAAGAAAGAAAAAACACTTTCTTTAATGAAAATTCTTCTTTTTATACCACAAGATATGGATTCGTTATACATTACACATTGCCCGAAAGTGAAGAAGAGAAAAATTGATTATTCCCCGGGAATCAAACTCTTTGCATAAAGGGCTTCGATCCTCTGGACAGGTTGGAGATGGAAGATGGAGACTGGCTGTCCAGACTGCGTAATATAATAAGTCAAAATAAAAGGAATATGCCTCCCTTGATTGGAATATTAGAGATGGAAGACAAAATCTATGCGTAGAGGAAGCGTGGAAATTTGATGGTGTTTAGTGTGGCGTAAACTTAGCCACTTTTATGACTTATTTCTTGCACGAATGCTACGCGCAGCAAGCACCCGTCTCTCAAAACACATATGAGACTCATTAGGAAATAAAATTTAGTCTCTCAAACATTCAAGTTATTCAATTAATTGTAGTGTGGAATTCTTTAAAACTAATTTCATTTTGAGTTTTTAATTTGGTTATTGGTATTTTTAGGTTAGGAAGGATTGAAGTATAATTTTGGAAGCTTATAATTTATGGCACAATTCAATTATGTGTCTTCTAATATTGTGAATGAAAATTCTAATTTTTTTCATTTTATTTTGCATATTTGGTAAGTCTATTTTTTATAATTAAGGTTCTAGGATTACATTGTCATATATGATATCATATCACTATGTTTTTATTGGGGTTGTTTTAAAAAGTTCAAAAAGAGAGGTAGACTTGTAGTTATGCACTAAGTTATGTTTTATTGATGTAATGTCATCAACAACACTAACAAGACACAAATATTTGTGTCAAATTTATAAAACTAGCATATTTATATGTTATATGTAAATTCGTGTAGAGATGTGAAATTTGAAAATCTCTCAACAATCATAAAAGAATAATTTAAAAATAAATAAAAACAATGAAAGAAAACTTGTCATATCAAATTGGATAAGGAAGAAAACATTAGTGTTAATACTTTTGTTTACATTGGTAGGGTCATTGTATGGTTATGCATCTCTCATTAAAGAATGGATATTGTGTCAACAAATGCTATAACAACTATTAGAACATGTTCAACTATTGGATCTTTTCTCATTTTATTAGATTGTCTTGAATGTATTGAGATCAATATATTATATAATACTACTTGGCATAAAAGTTAGTATATTGTATTTTTTTTTAGTTTTATTATTATGTATTTTTAAATTATTATCTTATTTAATATTTTATTTTTTGTATTAGTTTAAATACACAAATATAGAGTTTGTTAAGATCAAGTTAACACTTAGGCAAAATCCTACAATGCAATAGTAACTTGCGAGCCTCTCATGTGGGAGGTCTTGGGCTCAAATCTACCTATGCTTAACAATAATAATTAATTCGAACAAATAATAATAATTAATCTAGGCTTCGGCTGTTTATCGATCAAAAAAAAAAAGATCAAGTTAACGCCAACAAATAATACGACCACAAATGAAGAATTAAAAATATCCAATCATACGACCAACATAAAAAATAGTCGATTGAAATTTATAAAATACAATGAAAACAAGAGATGTAGAGCATTAAAGTCCATGCCAATATGCATTTAGAGTTAAGATTGGGTGAAATTGGTGGATTAATGCATTACCAATTAAGTTTGAATGCATGATGGAAATATTTTGATAGATAATTGTGCTGAATAGAATTATGCTTGATAATTTTACAAGTTTCTTTGAGTTTGAGTGTGAAAATTTTCCACTTCCAACAAAGAGGTGTTTTGCATTCACCCAACATTTGTAGTTTTGCTACCAGCTGCAACTAGCAATTTTTCATTAGGGAAAATGCTCTTTAATTACCAAATTCTGCATTTTGATGTCCCATACCATCTAATAGAATCTCCAACATTGTAATAACCCCAATAGGATTATAACTTCTTCCAACACCAAAAATCTTTATACTTCAGTTGTTTGACATTTCGTCAAACACTTTGCAAGCAAGGGTCCTCTGACTGATATAACTTTTCAGATTGTTGCAATGATTCTTGTTTGAATTTGCCTCAAAGAGAATGCTTACAAAAGACTCCAAGTTGTCTAAACAATGACCTAACATAAATATGCAACTAATTTTGGCAATAGTGAATGCATATATGAGTTTTAATCATGAAAATGATCACCTACAGCCAACTAGTATTTTAACAAACAGTTGGTATGCAAGCTAACTAGCTGATAAAAAATGATATATTAATGCTCAAAGACAACTATTAATGACCAGCAATTGTATCTCCTTGATTGAGAATGAGTGTCCAATACAATATTCATACTAAGTTAGCCAAGACTCTTGGCATTTACAAAGATATCAAAATATGATGATTGTTGGTAAAGTAATATGCACCTACAGCTGCCAATGAAAACTAATGCAACACTAAATATCTAACTTCAATACTCCCCTATAGAAGTACGCTAATCACATGCATGATTAAATACAACTAAAGCCATGGATTGCTGATACCATTGTGAGGAATGTAAAAATGAATGATGTATCTATTAATGAATGATAGGTCTGATTACGAAATGACAATTACAACAGCACTCTATAGTGAAAGGCAACTATGAAAATACACATCAGACCTAGCATATGAAGTCGCCTTAGAGAATAGATGTATTGCAATACCACTGAATAGAAAAATAACCTCCGCAAGTGCCCAAGTCGTGCCTCTCTAGCTGCCACCCCTCATTGTAGATGGTTGTAATAATTTTCTTTACTTTTTTGAATTTGCTTTTTTGAATTGCTTTTTTTTTTTTTTTTTTGGATTGCTTTTTCGGACTTGCTTTTTCGGCTTGCTTTGTTGGTTCTGCTTTTTTGGCCTGCTTTTTTCGGACTGCTTTTTCGGCCTGCTTTTTTTTGAACTTCTTTTTCGGCTTGCTTTTTCGAATTGCTTTTTCGGCCTGCTTTTTCGAACTGCTTTTTCGGCCTTCTTTTTGAACTCAAATATTTTTTCTCAATGTAGCACAAATAGAAGACTGAAGTATCTTCCTCCCAGCTGCAATAATTCAAGTGATATTTCACACCCTCAAAATCACGTACCAATTGAGAGTTTTTGTTCTCAATGGCCACAAATATTTTTTTTCAATGTAGCACAAATAGAAGACTGAAGTATCTTCCTCCCAGCTGCAATAATTCAAGTGATATTTCACACCCTCAAAATTGCGTACCAATTGAGAGTTTTCGTTCTCAATGGTGAGTTATGACTATTACAGAAACCCTAGGCTCCACAATGCACATCAAGAAACATCAACATCAACAACAACAATCTGGATGATTAGAATGAAGCTCGGGGGTGCCTATTTATTCTTTTTCCTCCACTTTCTCCAGAAGCTTCTAGAACATTATTTTGTTTTATCTATTAAGTGACTTTATAAAATATTTTATAATTCAAGTCACTTTATTAAATTAATTAAATATAAAGTTGCCTTTTAATATTTATTTATTTGATAACTTTATAAATAATTAACTTAATACCACTTATTTATTTAATTAAAATAATTAATTAGTCATCCTCATAAAATATTCATTATTTTGGACAACCTAATTAATTAAATTAATTAAATCAAATTGCCTCCAAAATGGGGACATGACAAACATTTAAGAGGCTATGATTATTTCAAAAAATATTCCATGGTGTACAAAATTTGATCCTTTTAGGATTAATTGTAGAATAGGAGAATGCATGTAAGGCATGCAATTTGATAGATGAAGAAAAATTTGCAATGAGTCTCAAAATGACAATTATGTCATACATTTATGAAAAAGGTCTCCAATATGCTACACAATTTGAATACCTAGAGGGCTTGGAAGCAAGCATTGGTCATGATATGTAAAAATATAACTGCAGTACTCTTTTGGTCAAGAATGGTGCCAAGAGATGGTAGCAATGGTTTATGCCAACAACATGTGTCATTCACATGCATTAGCTTATGGCATCACATGGATTAGGTGGTGTAATGTGATGTTTTATTTCATTTCATTTTCCCTTTGTCGTCCTGATAAAATGTGATTGAAATGTTCATCTAAAAAGCATTGACAAGTTATCCTTGATCCAAAGGCATGTGAATTGCTTAATCTTAAGAACTAAAATAATACCAAATTTACTCAAATGTCACACCATTAATCCTAAAAATCTCATCAAAACATTTTGGTTGGAGTAAGAAGCAATCACCATTTGAGAACTTACAAACTTGCATGAGAAACAATCTCTCAATCTATAAGACTAGCTCTTGCACCACATGAGGTGCAATGGTTTAGTTGATTGTGACATATAGTAAATATCTATGGTGAAAACTTATAATTTAAAAATGTATAGAAAATGTAGTAGGAGTGTTACAATGTTAGTTGGAAGGATGTCCAATATTGTGCAACACAATACATTATATCAATAAAATATTCAATTCTTAAATGTGGGGCATCTTCTTTGTTAGTGCATCATGTGTGGAGGATAGTTTCATTGATAAGCATGGAATATGAGGATAGTGGTTGGATAGTGTGCTAAGATGGGTTACCTGCTTGGAGGATGGGACAATTTCCTACTATGAACAATGTGGTTTCTAGAAAGAGAGTATTGAATAAGTAGTCCAAATAAAGTTTGTGAAAATATTTCTAAGGGCATGTTCTCATGCCAGTGCTTAGCTTGCTTTAGTAATAAATAGTTGTTGAGTAATTTTAGGAAATATTTGTGGAGTTGATACATGGGAGCATGAGGTAATGATAAAGGAAGAGATAACTATTTGTAACAAATAAATTAGAATTAGAATCTAAATTTGTACACAATTATTATTGATCTCCAAGAGTGTCATATGTGGATATATACTCAACACTTTCATATAATAAAATTACCTAATGTTAGCCAAATGTATTTTTGCTATTGCTTATCAAGAAAAAATCGAAGGAGTTCACAAAGTCACAATGTCAAAAATATACCCAAGACTATTGCTATGAATGGTCTACTCACCCAAAATACAAATATAAATCAACCATGATTATCCACAGAGAGTTTAAAGTTTAATACACATCATTTATGAAAATACATCAAAAGCCAATCTTCTTCTTCACTGCTAGATTTTGTAGTGGTCATCCATGTCTTTGAGTGTTCTGTATCTATGAATTGGGTTCTTCTTGTCTAACATGCATTTACCATCCTAAAGTAGTTGAAGGAATTGACTTTCCTTGAGTTTGAAGATTGTGGTGACTTGAAAAGAAACATCAAAGAAAATGAGTCTCATCGGAGAATTAGCAAGGCACCTAACTTTACCTTGAAATAAGTCAATATTCCTATATTTGCAAAGAAACTAGAGCACAATCAAAGAAAGAATAGACCAGAAAACGTTACACCATTTGCTACTATTAATGATTTTACCAGAGAGAACATTTTCTAAATAAAATTTACTGTCACGAGTAAGCCCAAATAGATTGTAGACCTCCCGAGCAAAGAAACATTGAAAAAAGACATGGTGAATAGATTCAACTTGCTTGTAGACAGAACATATATTACTCTTCACCCTAGTTTTTTGAAAGGCAGATTATGAATTGTCATTCTCCATAAGAAGAATGTTATCTTTGGTTATATACTTCTAGCCCACAAGTTGGTAAGCAATTTATTCCATTCAAAATGTTCAAGGGATGAGTTCCACCAATACTTCAGATGGTCTAGGATAACAAAACTTGAGGAGAGGATAGAGTACACATATTTGGCTTTCACAAGGTGCAGAGAGGAAGAATCAGACCACTATAGCTAGGAGAGACAGGAGCCAGGGGAAGACAAGAACATTTTTAAGTAGTTTTTAGGTTAATTTTTGGTTTCAAATATTTTATTCTTATATTTAATTTGTATAATTTATGAAAGATGAGAATCATCTTTAGGTAAGCTAAATTTGAATTACTAAATATAAATTTTTTAAATAATTTTTTTGTTATATTCTAATACTATATACAATTGTTATTCAAATTAGATGTTGCTTTGAATTTGATTTTCACTTTTATATTTCTTTTGTCTTCACTTCAAATCTAAATAATTCAAAAATACCTACCTTAACATACCTAAAATATCAATTAAATTTATTATAGCCAAATTATTATATAGGTAATTAGAATTGAAATCCTTATTAACACAAAAATAGAATTGCAATATACATAACTATATTTATTATATTACTTTAAAAATATATTTATTTTGTAGAATATAAAATTTAATACCATTTAAATTTTATAAATGTAAAAAATTATTAATATTAAATTAATTATTTTGAAATTAGTATAATTTTAAAAAGTAATTAATAAATTTTATTTAATATTTAATATTTTTTCAATCCTTAAATTTCATAATTGTTCAAAAAATAGAATGCTTGCATTTAATGAAAATTGGAATAAGTCATGATGTACATGGCATATGCAACAATTTTTATATCATAGTCATAAACATGTTTTTCACCATGTGAGACATGTCATTTGCCAATTATTAGGAAAATAGTAAACTATGTAAGATTCTAGATAAAATAATGGAAAAAATACTTTGACATCCACGAATTTAAAAATGACAAATCAATGTCGATATAATTAAAGCTAAAGAAATAGAAATCAAATGGTGACTAAAAAAATTTACATCCCAATAACAATTTCTGTAAGCGTGGGCTATGGCCACATAATAAAAATCTATCTCTTAATAAATGAACATTGCAAAAAAGGACAAATAATGTACATAATGTGATAGTAATTTTTTCTAGTTTTTGTTTTAAACTTTTATTTTTCTTCTTATCTTTATTCATGAGAACCAATAGGAAATTGAATGAACGAACATTTTCTAATCTTAAAAATAAGTGAAATTTACAAACTATATAATATACTTTAGAACTAAAAATAATTCTACAATTTGATTGGTTAGATTAATTGTGTTTTGACATGTAATGAATGCAATAGTTTACCTACCTTTAGTAGGAACTAATAAGAACAAAATTATTGATTTATTATTTAAATGATATCATATTCTTTGATCTAAAGGCTTACAACAAAATACGACCTTGATTGTCTATTATAATGAATGATAAGTACAAATAATATGTGGTTTTTTACTATGCTTTTCTAAATTAATATAACAAATATGATGTTATTGAAACTTCTACATTCTCATTCTACCACCAAAACTTGAGCTAGTGCTAAGAGAACTCCTCTCCTTCCCTCTATAACATATAATAAAGGATCATTTTATAGAAAGTACTTGATATTTAGCTCTAATCAAAATGTAGCATAATGTAGAATGTACATTGAATATGAGATGTGTAGGACCTACTTTGAATGAATGTGAATGCATTCCCGATCATGAACCTTCCTACCTTGAACATGTTCAAATAATAGTGTGAGATTCAAACATTTGGTGCATAACTTAATTAAGCTTTCTTTAATAAATTTGACAAGTTGTAACACATTAATTGAATATCTAAACCTTCAAAAATAATGGGATGTGATAAAATATGGTTGTTTTGATTTTTGGTATTAATTTGAGAGTTTGTAATCAATATATGTTTTTGAATTAAAAAGCAGCCAAAACAAGGGGGTTGTCCCATAAAATAGTCAAACCAATGAACCACCAATAGATTACCACCAACCAAAATGACCCCCTACCACTTTTAACACAAAAACATTGTTCAGAATCACAACAAAAAAAGTATCAATAGGCATTACACAACTATTGCCTATACTATAACTAATAAAACTAAGAAAGCATAAAAACAAAGGTACTACCACCTTAAACCTAGTAAAGTTCAATAACCAACAGATAAAGAACATAATAAATCAGGAGGAAAGGGCCCTAAGGCTTCTTGGCATCCTCCCTAAGAGGATTTTAGCCCAATCTTCCACAAAGAAGTCGAACAACATCTTGGAGTCCTCGTTAGTCAAATCACCCTCCTAGTCCTTTAGCAGATGTAACATGGTAGCAGCAGCATGCATCACCTTGATAGTAAATTTAGTCAAGAGACAGATTCTTTCCTCTAGAGCATAGATTCTCACCCACAACTCATTGCTAGCCATCTTTCGGATCTCCTCAGTGACCTCCTACTTGCCGCAATGGTAGCCATCCACCTACTCCTTATTAACATCCTGCACAATTGGGGGGTTGGGTATAACACTATCTTTGGAAGAAACCCTTACATGAGAGGATATCATAATAGGGGAGGGCACTATATCCACAGTATTAAGGAGCTGGTCCCAAGTTAAGTCCACACATCCTAACCCAATGGTGGCCAAAACATGTGTCATCTCTTTCCTCCCTTTAATCCCATCTCCTGAGCCAAACCTTGAAGAATTGAAAACCTTCACTTCCTCCTCCTCCATGTTCCCCCCACCAAAATTCAAAGCCTTCTATTTAATCCTTTGTTTAGGGTGGCCCATCTCCTCCGAATCCAAATCATCCTCCTGTGGGGCCCTAGATCTTAGCTTCCTTTTAGCATTGGATTTCACAATCCTCCCTGACCTTCTCCTACCACCTCTCCCCTTATCCTCCAATTCATCTAGTTCCTACTATTTACCTTTATCAAACTTACTCGAGTGGGTGGGCTTCAAGTCAACAAGGGACCCACTGGGTGAAGGCTATGGGGTAAGGGCTCTGGGCCAATGATCCTAAGGGGGTATATTGGGGATGGGGGTTGGAGTGAGTAGGGATATCAATCTCAATAATCCTAGGGGTGACTAAAGCAAGGTGGAATTGATAGAGCCAGAATATCAACCCTTGATGCAGAATGGTAAAATCAACTCCCTTCCTCATTTCTTCTTTAACATCATTAATCGTATCCACTAAATCATGTAATAGAAAGAACGAAATGGAAATAAAGTAACGGTGGCAAAAATGGTTTAGGAGAGGGAAATGATAGTAATAACAGACACCATACCTCCCTTCTAGAGTTAGGTACGTCATCAACATTAGAAAACTTCATTCCATGGCTTGAGGAGCTTCTCTTGCATATACTCTCCTCTGTGTTGAATAGGTTCCTCCCCTTCAGGAAGAAGTCATTTAGACTCACTTCATCAGTCACCCTTGTCACTTTTTTCCATTTTCTCTCCCTCTTAGCAAGTCCTGTTGCTAGAGAGATAACTTCCTCCGAGATATGAAACTAGATTCCACTTATCGTGACTCTTCGATCCTCCTAAGAATTGACCAACTGTAGGGAACAATTCTCATCATACCTATTCAACACCTCTATAAACAGGATGAATCCTCCCTCCTTTAGCATGTACCACACCAATGGCTTCCTAGCACTCTCCTCTATCATGGAAGGCTCAATTCAGAAAAGATCTCCCCTCATCTTTACAGTTTTCCCTAAAACTCTTTCCTTCTCCCAAACCTAGAGGTAATTACTAAGAATGCAGTCACACTTAGGCACAAAAATAGTGGCCCTTAAGCAAACATAAATGTCTTTATTATTAATAATAGTTGCATCCCATATAGACATAAATGTCATGTGTCGACCGCCTCTATCCCTTCTCCAATCTTTTCCATCATTCCCAATACACTCAAGCCATTTAAAATTTGAACTTTTGCTCATCACAACGTACGAGGACATACACCAAAAAATCATTAAAAAATTGCTCATCTCAAACTTCAAAATTCTCTCCTGTTCGGGCCATGTGAATTTATTATCACAAGTACCTTTTCTACTACTCCTTTCCATCTGTCCATAATGACTCTGTCCCATCCGCCTACTCAACAACAAGTCACTATAATTTAAAAGGATCCTCCAGCTAGATTTTGTCATGCTTAATTTCTTTATTCACTAATTCTCTTACCAATTTTGGCAAGGCATTAAATTCCCTCCAACATCATAGGTCCTTCACATTTAGACCTAAAGCCATCACTCCATCAGCCACCCCATTTCCCTCCCAAAAAATATGATGCATTTCAAATATTTTAAAAATAATTAATAAGTGTCTAATGTCTTCTACAATACGTTTGATTGCCCATCCTTCCTTCATGATGTCTTTTATAGTCTCTATAATAATTTTTGAGTCACCTTCAATCTCCATGTTTTCCCATCCAACACTGATCACCATTTCAAACCCCAAAATGGAGTCATCGTATCCACAATATTGTTGGACACTCTCCCCAAATGTCTAGTATAGGCCAAGAGCATCCTACCCTCGATTTCTCTAACTATAACTCCACTAGTCAATCCCTCCTTTCTAGCAACACCATCAAAGTTGAGCTTAATCTAGTTCTCTCTCGAGGATTTTCATCATGTCCTTTGCCTTGCCAATAGATTGGAATCATCAATATCCATGATCCCCTCATCCAAATTCCAACACTTGGCAATCCTAATTTCTAGTTGATTAGGGGGGATCATCGGCTTCCTCCACCTATTGTACTTCATATTCTCAACTAAATTTACAAATCTTGTTTGCAACAACCTCCTCACTTCTCTGTTCATTCCTAAACGCCCTTTTATTTCTCTCCTTCCAAATACACCAATAGACATGGAGGGGGATTACTTGCCACATATGGACAAGAAGGGGGTGGGTAAAAGGACCTTGCCAACACTCAATAAATTTCCTAATTCCCTTATTAAACACCCAAGTCAAATACAATTTTTTTAATAGCCTCCCTAAAACATTAGAAGCATAATTACAATCAAGGAACATATGGGTAATATTCTCCTCCGCTTTCTTGCACAAATAGCATCTATTGGATAATTGAAATCCCCTTTTCATGAGATTATCAATAGTGAGGATTTTCCCATGAATGGTGGTCCACCAGAAGATATTAATCTTTGGGATTAAATGGTTGAACCATATATTTCCCTAGTAATTAGGCTCTAAGGTTTTATCAAACATTAATTTATAAGCAGATCTAACAAAGAACTCCCCCGTTGAGGTAGCCTTCCAAATGAAAGTATCATTTTGGTCCACTCACAAGATTCTATACCCTTCAAGTAGACCATTTAGCTCTTCGATCATCTCCCCACCATTGAAGGCATTCTATTGCAATTCAACCTTTTTCCACTTCCTCCCTGGGCCAATAAAATTGACAACCTTATTCCCCACCTCCTCCTAAAGGTGATCCCGAAGGGACCCATACTTTGTTCTTGTAAGAGGTTTTTTAGCAAGTCATGTATCCTCCCAAAAATTAATATAATTGCCATCATCCACTAGCCACTTCACACCTTCTCTCAAAAAACTTCTATTTCTCACTATATTACCCCAAACCTTAGATCCCATAGGAAGATCATTTCTCCAGATGCAGTGAAAGAATTTCAAATTTCCTAGATACTTGGCTTTCAAAATCTTACACCAATTGGCCTCCTTCTTCATCAAATTCCACCCCACCTTTGTGAGGAGCACATTATTCAAATCAGATATCCTTCTAACTCCCAAACCTCCTCTACTCTTAGGTTTACAAACCATGTCCTAGCTTACCAAGTTTAACCTATTATTCTCACTTCCTCCCAACCAAAGGAAATTTCATTGAATTTTCTCCAATTTGTCCATCATACACTAAGTAATTTTGAATAGTGATAAGAAATACATAGGAAGGCCTTAAAGGGATGAAATTAGAAGCTGAAACTTACCCACCTTACTCAGGGTTTTACCTTTCCACCCGATCAACTTCTTTTGCATTTTTTATAGGATGGTATTCCAAAATTTATTATTTACATCTTTCACCATTAAAGGGAGGCCCAAATATGTGTCGGGGAGCATAGCAGTATTACACCCCAAAATATTTAAGATCCTTTGTTGAATATTAGGAGAAGTGTTGAAGAAGAACACCTTACTTTTATTCAAATTATTATTCTATCCCACATTGACCGCATAAACTTCCAGAACAAATTTATAAGCCCTAGCTTCATCCATTGACAATTCCCCACTTAGGAAAGTGTCATCCAAAAATTGTTGCATCACCTCCAATGAAAGTGAGGAAGCAAGCTTAATATATTTGATCTCCCCCCCTTCCATCTTTCTCAGGAATGTCCTTCCCAACACTTTTGCCAACATAATAAACAAGGAGAGATAGGGTCTCCCTGTCTTAGATCCCTCTCCCCTCCAAAGTTCCCCCAAGGTGAACCATTCACCAGCACCGAATAATTAACAGTTTCTATCATTGATTTAACCATCATCATAACCTTTTGATCTCCCCCCCTTCCATCTTTCTCAGGAATGTCCTTCCCAACACTTTTGCCAACATAATAAACAAGGAGAGATAGGGTCTCCCTGTCTTAGATCCCTCTCCCCTCCAAAGTTCCCCCAAGGTGAATTATTCACCAGCACCGAATAATTAACAGTTTCTATCTGGTATCTGAGACGAGATCTTCCGTTAGGGGCCGTAGCCTTGGCCGTGGCAGAGGTCGTGGACGAGGCAGAGATGTTAGTGTTCATGAGTCTATCCATGAGAGCCCCATTCAGGAAGAGAATAGGGAAGAGCATGTCAGTGAGCATCAGGAAGAGAACCATGATGAGGGACATGCCGACTCTGAGGAGGTTGATCTGAGGCAAACATGATGTAGTGCCTGCCCCTAGTTTACATTTTTCAAGCTACATTTATGATATGATTGCCAAACTCTTTTAGGCCAATTTATGTTTGATGAGTAGTATTATTATTTTAGAGATTATCAGATGATGTTTACACTCAGTTTATTATATGATGAGATTACTTGGTACTCTATATTTCATGCATGTATGATGATTATTCAATGGTTTCAGTTATCGATGATGATTAGTTAGATGGTTCATTATTCCATGTGTTTCTTATGGATACTTACCCCATACTGCATGTGTATGGTGTGCGTGCTGTTTTATTTATGTATGGTGTTTCTGATATGGTTAAGGAAGGGAGTCGTAGTCACCTGCTAGTCGGGATCTACACGATGCACCACTTCCTGCCATTGCCTGTTTAGCTTAGAATATTGTGTTTGTACATGCATGGATTTTATGCAGGTTGCAGGTACCGGGTATCGACTTCCCTGAATTGTCAGGATGAGCGTACCCTATCGCACTGTCTCAATGGTAAGAGGGGGGAGATAAACTCTTAAGTCCAAATCCTAAACCCTTTAGCCAATTGTCCTAATTAATAATTAGGACAAGTATCTGAGTTAAGTACCCTCTGAATGCATCAAATAATGTAATTTGGTGATTATAACCCTTTTGTTTGATTTGGTATGTATTTTTCTTTGATGGGTTTTCGTATGTTGCTTTATGATTCCTTGGTGTATTTTCTATTAATTAAGTCTAATTAAAAAGACTAATTAATGATTTAATTTAATAAGGAATTATTATGATATCTTTATAGTTAATTAATTAATTAATTAATTAAATAAAAGAATTAAAGTTGGAAATTAAAGTTCAAGATATATTTAGAACAGGATAATATTTATTTAATTTAATAATAATATATTTGGAGTTCATTTTTAAATAAATGCTAAATATTATTGTTATTTAAATTAATTAAATATGTTATCAATTAAGTTCTAAAATAAATTAAAAAGTTGAAAGATATTAATTTATTAAGAATTCTAGATCGCATGATCTAAACATGAGTTAAATATAAGAATTAAATTAAAAGATTAAATTATAAAAATTAATAATGTTATTTTAATTTCTTAAAAGTGCACATAAGATTTAAAGTAATAAATTAATTAAGAATTGAAGTCAAGTGAAATCTTAAATAAAGTTATTTAATAATTCAACTTAATGTGCATGAAAGTTGAATGCAAAAGAATTAGAAAAGATAATAAAAGTTAATTTGGAGTTAACTGAGTTGTGCAAAGAGTCTTCTCGGGTAAATGCACAATTAGTGCCCCGAATTGAGGAGAATTTGCTTATCACAACTTTGGGGGTTCATTTTTGTGAGATACGAAGTTGGACGAGAATTTTTAAAAAAGACAATTTTTGGAAGCAAATTTCAGAAGGCTGATACGAAGAAAGTCTTGAAGGGGAAGGTTATTGAGAGGAGCGAATTCGCATACAGTTCCTGGAGATTGCATAATAGCATCAGGATCAGGTAGGGTCTTGTGTTTTTTATCCATTAAATATGCAATTATCCCTTCCTGCCTTCTTCGTGTCTAGGGTTTGTAGATCTGAATTCTCTGTGATGAAAGTTTTAAGCTTTCAATATTGTGAATTTATTAATTATTCATCAATAATTTCTGTATCCATGGAGACTGGATGAATTAATTAGAACCATTGTTTTCTTGATTTAGAAATTAAGATCTAATTTGATAAGGGTTTTGTTTTAATGAAATTGAAAAGTTCTAGATAAATAAATTAAAAAAAATAAAATAAATATATATATTTATATATTAAATAATTATCCTTTGGAAGAAATTGTTTTTATTAAAAATTAAACAAAATTAATTTTTAAAATAAAACTTATTTTATTTGTATTAGAATAAAATAAAATCAAATATAAAAAAGTATTAAAAAAAAATATATATTATCATATTTGGTGGGGGGGGGAGGGAATCACCCCGTACCCGCCCCCCACTGTCGGCAGGCGACAGTACCTGCATCGCAGGTACTGCGACGGCAGGTACAGAGTACCTGCCGCCGCAGGCCCTGCGACCGTAGGCCTGCGGCCAAAGCCGACGGGCTATAAACGTGGGGAAAACTTTGTATTCGATTTTTTTTATTTTTTATTTTTTTTTAAATAATTTTTTTTTAAAAATTTATTAAAAACGAATTTTATTTATTTAAAAATTTTAAATAATAAAATTATAATATATTCAATTTTTATAATAGATTAAACTTTTTAAATATTTAATAAATAAATATTAATTGCATAGATATAGTTGTAAATTTTAATTTATTAATAATTTTGTTTAAATATTAATAAATTAACAATTATTAGTGGGATTAAAATAAGTAATTAGATCTAATGAATATTGATTAATTTAATTAAAATTAGTTTAATTAAGTTAATTAATAATAAATTTTATTTGACTAAATTATAAATTTGGATATTGATTTAATGAAAGTTATTATAGAAATGGGTTATTCGAAAAAGGGTAGTTGTGAAAACTTTGTTACTTGAATTCGACATTAAACTAAAACACAAACCTTACCTTAACTTAAATAATATACTTTCAGATCCAATCTCTGAGACTTTGATGTTGACTTTGTATGTTGAATATTTTGGGGTTGGTTTAGCGTTGACCAGTTCAGGTTGTTACCAGAGGCTCGGGGTTGTGAATGTGATGTCATGATGATTTGGTCTCAATCTTTCTTAACCCGACCATGGTAATGTGATGAGGTGCTCTATGATATGATTGTGTTTACTGTTTGTGATTGCTTTCCGGTTTCCTTGTGTGAAGCTGAGGTGTATGTAATTGAGAATACCTAACTTAACCATTTCTGAGTCTCGATCAGTTATACTTGTATTACTTTCTGGTTGCTCATTAGAGAACCATTGGATTTTGTGACTTATCATTGATGCCTTCAGTTGCTGATAGAGGACTGTCGTGATTACATGATTACTATTTGATGTTATCCGTTGCTCATGAAGAACTAATGTAATTTTGTGGATTATCTTTTTATGATATTTTTCAGTTGCTCGTATAAGACTGAGATGGTTTTATTATGATTCTTTGATTTATGAGTTCATGAGCTAGGGTAGGTTATCTATGTGTAGAGTCGGGAAGTGGCTTGCAATGGGGGTCGGAGCCCTAAGAGGCTGCCTTGAGAAACCCATTGTAAGTCGTTTTTAATAAGTGAAAACATTTACACTAAATGAGAGAAAATGAACCTAACAAGATAATTGTATGTTCTCTCCCATGCCATGAGTGCTAGTACAGACTAGGATGGGGTAGAGAGGACGCTTGGTTACGACCTTGCATTCCATAGTATGCCTCGTCAGTACGAGAGGATACTAGTGGCCGCAGGATCAGTAGGGACCCGGGATTCCTAAGGGATTGCTCGGGTAACTTCTACATGACTTTTGCGATAACACTTTCCCGATTGCATATTAGGTTTCCTACGTGTCTTGTGGTACCTCTGGGATTTAGATGTCGATCTTTTTAGGAACCCTTGAGTTAGCATACTTATAGGATTTACTGGACTTAGAGAGTATTTATGATTATAGGTTTTGTTATCCTATTTGGGACTTGAGACTATCTCCTCAGCGCGGTGGGAGTGGACCATTTAGGTTCCACGCGGTCGGGTGGTAGTGCTTTTACTCTTACCATTGAGATCCGTTCCGTGGTCACCGTGGCTGGAGATTTCGTGATTGGCATTTACCTACACTATGTTCTTGGATTAGTATGATGGATGGTTAGATTTTATGATAGATGTTTTATCATTATGGATGTATGGATGTATCATGTATGGTGAATAATTTCATATATTTTTAGTGTACTTTGTATCATGGATTTGAGGATGTTGTATCTTGATCTTTACATATGTATATTCTTTTAAGCCTTTCATACCCTGTGACATGTACAGTGGATGAATGAGCATTCCGAATTAATTTGCCAAGGAGCATTCGGAACAAATGTATATTATGGACATTGGAGTTTCTGATTATTCTTTTATATGTATGTGTTAGTTGTTAGACTTAGAATTAATTAAATTTAAACGTGACTCAACGTCTTGGGATCTTTAAGAAATGTAACTTGCAATGTATGTTTGTCGATGATTACATGTTATTGCTTCCGCTACTATTTGTTCGATGTGTATGTCATACTTTCTTACTTAAAAAAAAAAAAAATGTTTAGCAAACTTAGTGAAACTTTAGGTTAATTCTTTTGGATCCCTTGGCGGGGCGTTACAAATTTGTCCATCATACACTAAGTAATTTTGAATAGTGATAAGAAATACATAGGAAGGCCTTAAAGGGATGAAATTAGAAGCTAAAACTTACCCACCTTACTCAGGGTTTTACCTTTCCACCCGATCAACTTCTTTTGCATTTTTTATAGGATGGTATTCCAAAATTTATTATTTACATCTTTCACCATTAAAGGGAGGCCCAAATATGTGTCGGGGAGCATAGCAGTATTACACCCCAAAATATTTAAGATCCTTTGTTGAATATTAGGAGAAGTGTTGAAGAAGAACACTTTACTTTTATTCAAATTATTATTCTATCCCACATTGACCGCATAAACTTCCAGAACAAATTTATAAGCCCTAGCTTCATCCATTGACAATTCCCCACTTAGGAAAGTGTCATCCAAAAATTGTTGCATCACCTCCAATGAAAGTGAGGAAGAAAGCTTAATATATTTGATGTCCCCCCCTTCCATCTTTCTCAGGAATGTCCTTCCCAACACTTTTGCCAACATAATAAACAAGGAGAGATAGGGTCTCCCTGTCTTAGATCCCTCTCCCCTCCAAAGTTCCCCCAAGGTGAACCATTCACCAGCACCGAATAATTAACAGTTTCTATCATTGATTTAACCATCCTCATAACCTTTTGACTAAAACCAATTTTAACCATAACTTCATACAAGAAGGTCCAATGGATCCTATCATAAGCTTTAGAGATATTGAGTTTCAAAGCCATACTCAGACTACTAATCTTCTCCATAGAGTGAAGCACCTCATGAGTGGCTATGGCTACATTAAGGATTTGATGCCCTAGAACAAACCCATTATGAGTTTTCCCTATGAATTTATGCAGCAATAGTTTCAACCTATTCACCATAATTTTAGAAAAGATCTTATAACTGGTGTTACAGAGGCTAATCAACCTAAAATTAGAGAGGGCCCTTGGGTCTTTGACCTTAGGGATCAGGGCAATAAACATCTTATTGAGTTGCTTGAGAAACTTCCCAATTCTAAGGTCTTGGGCAACCCGGAGTAGATCCAATTTAACCACTTCCCAGAAGTGTTGGAAGAAAGCTGGGGGAAACCATCAGAGCCTAGGGATTTGTAGGCTTTCATAGAGAAGATAGCTCTATGAACTTCCTCCTCAATAACCGACTATGTTAGTTCCTCATTCTCTTCCACGAAGATTACTATGGGTATGGAATTAATCAGCCATCATCTGTCATCCTCCTTGATATTTCGATGCATCTCTTTATAAGAGTTCTTGAAGTAAGCAATAACCTAGCTACCAATTTCTTCAGTTTTAGTGAGCTTCATGTTATTATCATCTTTGATAGTATCAATTATGTTTCTTCTTTTATGGATGGATGTCAACCTGTGAAAAAATGCAGTATTCCTATTCCCCAGCTTGAACCATAACACCCTTGATCTTTGCATCCAGAAGGTCTCCTCTCTGATCATCATATCTTTCCAAACCTTCCTATAGTTATCCTCTTCTAAAATCATTTCTTTTCCACCTCCACCTTAGTCTTAAAGATATCCCCAAAGAATCTTTTCTGCCAAGGTCGAACATTCCTCCTAACATACTCCAGTTTAGCAAAGAGTATGTACATAGTAGTTCCTTCCACTCTAATCCCCAACCATTATGTCACCCGCATACTAAAATCATGATGAGATTGCCATATTATTTCATATCTAAAAGGTCTTGGACCCCCTAGGACAATTCTTTCCAATTAAAAAGGATGGGAGCATGATCCAGGACCGTCCTGGGTAATCCCATGAGAGAGGAGGAAGTCAAACCCTCCTAGCTAGTCGGGACCAAAAGTCTATCTAGTTTGACTTGGATAAGGTCAACTCCCTTCCTATTGTTTGACCAAGTGAACTTCACTCCACACATATTCACATCCATTAAATCATTTTTATTGATGAATTTAGCCAAATCCTTCATACTGTCATTAAAATCCACCATTCCTCCAACTTTCTCTAAGGGGTATAGAGGGGAGTTAAAATCTCCCATATAGAAAGTATTTTTTATTACAAGAGAGAAAGATAGACATCTCCTCCCAGATGGTGCAGGGGCACCTAAGAACACAAGAGGGTCACCTGGAGGACCTAAGGAGAATGGAGTGGACAACATAACCAAAGGTCATTTGATTTGATGTAACATGGCATGTAAAGACATTTGATGTAATAAACAAGGCTTAAAGTTATAAAGGCTTGACAATGACAAAAGGGATGCAATAGGTAGTTGAATGCCTATATTGGCATAATGGAGTCCTAGAATGTACTAGGAAGCATACATTAGGTCAAAGAGTCATGATGTGCATATAAAATGTAGTAAATTTAATATAATTGCAAAAAACATGTCAAATTGTCAAATGTTAATAATAGGCCACATATGGCACTCTAGTGGAGTCTAGGGGTTAAGTGGAGGTTTGTAGGTCTTTTAAGCATAGGAAATTCAATTAGTGCTAGTTTCAAAATTTTCATAAAAGTTTGAGTCTTAATAGTCTGAAGTAATCAGTAAGGGGTTGTTATTAGCAATTTATTAAAAGATATTCAAAACTGTCACCAAGACAGTTAAGGAGTTTTGTCGATTCTTTGGGAGGTTAGGCAGTTTGAAGATGGAAAAGGAGTCTATAAAACATGATGTAAATGAACTTCAAAAGGGTAGGTATCAAGGATTCAAGAACAACTTTGAAAAATCAATAAAAAGATAGTGTTTCTCTACCATTATAGAACTGTCACAAACAATGACTGATGCATTTTGGATTTTTTAAAAGTTTGTAAGTTCTTTTGACATAAAAAAGCTTTGTATTTGAATCTTAAATATTTAGAAGGCTTTTATTATGATTCATTAAGATTTGGTTTGTGAATTTTTTTTTTAAAAAACTATATACCTTATCTGTTGTTCCTGGACTGTCACGTGACAGATTTACCATTGTTTTGTTTTTTCAATGAAGGAAAGCCCCTCCCACTTTATGTAGATAGTTATTTCTTGTGGGAGAAGGGCTAAACATGTAAATTATTCCTTGAATGCATAGTCTTTCATGTAGAGTTATGCAAGGAGGTGAAGAAAGAGATCTTTGATTGTGACAAAGTGCTATTTGGGGTCACATGGTGATTGGACCAGTCAAGGTCTGAAGATTCTACCAACATGAGGACTATATTTTATGGCATAGAAAGTCATGTTAGGGCTATGTGAAGGTGTTAGATCCATTGGAAGGATCTGTAAACATTTGGAGAGGTGAGTTTGACAAAACCCTAGGCTTATGCACCGAGGAAGGAGGGTTTGTTGGTTGGGAGAATAAAACATGGTGGAATCTCCTTTAAATGTGAAAATCCATTGTTTTGGGTCATGATACAATTCTGTTTGGGGTTAGAAGGTTTCGAGAATGTGATTCATTAGTACTTGCTTGTAATAGGAGGGCTAATTGTGGAGCAACAGTAATAGTTTGGGTATTTGGTCCAAAGGAGTGGCACAAACCCTTGAAGTATATTATGTAGCGTCCAAAAGGGTATCTAGATATGCTTTTAGATTTTTTAGTGTTTTGGGAAAAGTGGAAGAAAACCTTGAAAAACTGAATAGGCAGGGCTAATTAGGAAATAGGCCTAGTGAAGGGCTAGAAGTGTGTTTTTGTATCAGATGATGAGTTATGGGTTTTGTAACTTTGGGAACATGTTAGTTGAAGTTGTTTAAGGTGTGTGAAGGTGGAGGAAACACCTAGTTGAAGTGAAGTCAAGATTGGAGCCTATTGAGGCATTGTGGGCATTTGTGAGTGGTTGGAAAAGATTGCTTGGTGAATCCATTTGAGGGACACGGGAATGATTTCTGAGATGTAAAGCCTATGGTGGCACAAGAAGTTGTATGTGCACTTTGATAAGGTTTGGTGATGGCTTGGATCAAGGAGAGTGATCCTAAGAAGATGCTAGATTGGTGTTATGAGAAAACTATGGAAATCCCTCTTATTACGAATAACTGAAAGTCCACCTAGGTCTTTGCATCACCAGAGATAGCTTCTTCCTTGTCTTGAGTTTGGGGCATACACATTAATAATATTCTAGATCTTGTCATCTTTCCTATGTTCAGTAATAAGATATTTTTTAGAATAATGTATGAAACTTTCTTTACCAGTACTTGGGTTCCAAAAAGTGACCACACCTCCTGACACTCCCTCCACTTCACTATAACAAAAATTAGCACCTAGCCAAATATAACTATCAATACATTCCAAGTTAGAAATAGTCATTTTAACTTCATGTACCAGAAGGATATCAATTTTCAAGTTAGACAGCTACTACTTGAGGGAAAATTATTTTTGAGGGTTATTCAAACCCCTCATATTCCATGGTAGAATGATCATTTTCTACCTTTTGTCAAAGACTCCAAGGTAAGTTGCCTACCACTACCTCCCTTGCCATTTTTTTCATTCTTCTACTTTGTTTCCTAGATTTCCCCACATCCATCTTTTACTCTATCTCCAACTCATATTTCTTCAATACTCTTGTCTGCCTTCTCTGGGTTTTCCATTTCCACTCAATGTCCTCTAGCGTGGCCAATAATTCCAACCTCTTAGAAATTGGGGGAACATCTTCACTCCAACAAAGTAATCTAGCTACATCCACATCTTCTGAGTCTTTCCCTTTTCCTTTCTCTAAAACTTTACTTTTATCCTCCTTTCCCCCAAATAGCTCCTCAATCACCATGTTTCTTGAAGAGGTGCTAAGGAGGTCCTCTCCATTAAAATCCTCAATTTCACCTTCCTCTAACCCCCCAAAAGGCCTATCTGGTTCACAGGCCTTCTCAGAAGCCTCTATCATATTAATATCCACCTCTCCTTGGTGGGTAGCAGCCTTCTCTTCTAGCCCCTTCCTAGGTGAAGGAACTATCTTCACCATCCCCTCCAACTCTCCTTCACCTTTATCCAGAGATACAACTCCCTTCTCTCCAATTTCTGAAGAAACAAGCACAACTTCATTCTCCCTCGCTAACATCACCTCAAATAACTTATTGTTCTTATTGAAATCAATAACCAAGTGCCTAAACGACAAGAATTTCTAGTAGAAAAGCCCCACATTTTCATAGATAATGGGTTGCACTTTCCTACCCCACTTTGAGATTAGAACAATGGACTCGGGTAAAGAAGTACCCATTGCAACATTCACACTAAATCTTGCAAACACCAACCTAGACTTCTGTAGGGTAACCGTGTCTGCCACAAAAAAATGTCCAAAGGAGTTCCCCATAGGACCAAGACCCCACCAGTATCACTATCATGTCTTTAGCTGCGATGAATTTAAAGTAGAGAATACCCCTTGACATCATCGACACAGTCACTCTCCCCTTTAACTTCCATCTCTGGCTTACCCACTTCCTAATCATCTCAATCGATGGGCTAAAGGCCACAAACCTACCAATCAAACAAAGTTTTAGGTTGGCAGACACATTGTCAACCAAGCTATCTAGGACAACATTTTCCACTCCCTCATCTCCACTGATCACCTTGGGAGCTTCGAGTGGGACATGAGTTATCTTCTCTCCAAGGACCATGTCCTTCCATCCTTAAGCCATTATAGGACTCATTTTATCCTCCTGACACTCCATAAAGGCCACCATTGACTCCACCAACACCCCACAAGTAGGATGATCAAAATCTACACTTTCCTTGGGTAGCCCCATACGAGGTCAGAACAAGTTGCAGGTCCAAGTAGGATTCTAGGACTTGGCCCAACCCCTGGGGGTCATTCCCACTCATCAAAATTCAAAAACCAAAGGAGCGAGAAAACAACAAAAATTGTAGAGGGAAAATCAATATATGTTACCACATAATATAATTACTATTTGGACACCAATAAGTTTATATGTTAAAAGATTCACTATAAAACTAAATTGAACTTTGTAGAAAAAATAAAATGTCTATAATACCTAGATATCTACAAGTATTTAAATAAACATAAATGAAAATATCTTTGGGTGATATAAAAATATTCTCACACCTTGGATGCTCATACACCAAACACCCCAAGTAAATGAAAAAAGTTATAGTAAATTTAAGCAATCAAATAAAAAACCAAAATAATTTACCTCAACTTTAGATATCTATATTAAATCCTTAATTAACATTTCCTTCCATTTACTAAATATTGTGCATAATTATAGTTTTGTGTGCTCTTTATAACTCTATTATCTAGTATTTCTTCAATTCCATAAATTTGTTCTAACATTTTTTTGCTTTGAGTTATTTATATACCTTCTTCATTTTCACCTTCATTATAGTTATTTAAATTAAATTTTACAATGGTACGTATCGAACAAATTACGTAACTTAGGGTAAGTGCACAAATATGTGGTACCAAAAAGATGTTACTTTCTTTTTTCCCAATCCAAGGCATAACATTATTGCCTAATAACGTAATCATAGTATAGGGCAATCATGTTGTGGATTGGATAGCTTGAGCCACAGGCTTGAGAAATTCAAAATATAGTGTGATCACCCTATAGTGCATGTATGCATGTGTGCTTGTGTGTGTGTGTGTGCACATGCACACGCGCGTGCGCACTATAGTGCATGCACACTTTGCAAATTTCATAAATAAATACATTTACATGTAAAATCCTCTTCTATATTCACAAGTAGAATCCAACATGTCCTACTAGGGCAATTTTAGTAGTTGAACCATACATAAAATGTACTGTTTAGGTATAAGTTGCATTTCATACTTAATTTACATTTTATGTATATAGTTCCAGTGTGTTTGAGAGATGTTTCAACTTCATATGAAAAAAGATAAAGAATCTGGATTTTGAGGATTTTTTAGAAATTTAAGACTTAGCTAAGTCCCAAGAATCAACACTTTGTTGCAAAAATGATCCCTAGTGGACTATTGATTGTAATCTTAAGCCCTTCACTTGTGCAAGATCATTTAAGGATCATTACTCATACTATTGATTATATTATGTTATTAGTTTGGTAATTGACATGTATGTTTACCTATGTTAATAGGAAGGGAGGGAGGGAGGGAGGGAGAGAAAAGGTTGGGGGGGGGGGGAAATAGAGGGAGAGAGTGAGAGAGGGAGAGTGAGGTTTTAATGGGTCCTAAGTGGTAATAAGAACCTTAGGACTCATTGTGACCCCTTGGAATCCATTCATACATATTAAAACACATTAGGACCCCTCATAATGCATTAATCATCATTTGATACACTTTAGGGTTCTAATTTGTGCTAATTAACCCTAATTTTTCATAAGGGGCTCTAGTGGGTCTTAAGTGGTTTTAGGCACTCTTAGGACTCATTACAACCTCCTAGGATCCATTACAACCCATTATGACACATTAGGAGCCCTCCAAGCATATTAAACATTGTAGGAAATGCTTTTGAGGTCTCATGCGTCCTAAGGGATCATTAGAGCACATTAAGGGCCCATTAGGAAACATTAAGTCCCATTAGGACACATTAGGGCCTATTAGGTGTCATTGGTACACATTAGGACCCATTAGGACACAACAAAACCCATTATAACCCCTTCCAACATATTAACCATTGTAGAACACACTAATGTGTCTTTAGGGGTCCTAATGTCTCATAATTGGTCTTGAGTGGTTTGATGACCCATTAGAGTCTGTTGAGACCCCTTAAGATGCATTAGGACCAATTATAACACACAGTAGCCCATGAATACCCCTTATATCACCTCAAGGAGGTTAGGACACACTAATGGACTATTATATGTCCTAATGGGTCCTAATGTATGCTAAGGGGTTCTATTGCTATTAAAGCGATCCTATGAAACCTTATGGCCCATTAGGACTCCTCAGGACCCATTAGGTGTCATTTGGACACATAAGAATCAATTACAACCCCTTAGTACACATTAACCATCACATACACACTAATTTCTCCTAAAGGGTCATAATGGGTCCTAAGTGGTTATAATCAATCCTAATGTGTCCTATTTGACTTTAATGGTTCTAATTTATCACAAGGGGTCCTAAGGAGTCATAAATGGTCTTATGAACCCTTATAACATATTAACCACTATAAAACACATGAAAATGATGAAAGTGATTCTAATGTATCATAAGGGGTTAGTGTGGATCCTAAGTGGGCCAAGAACCTTTTATGACCCATTATAACCACTTGGGACATTAGGACCAATTAGGATACACTAGAACCTATTAATACCCCTTAGAACACATTAAAGGTTACATGATATACTAGGATACATGTATGTGTGCTACTATATGGTAATGGGTCTAAATGGTCAGTAAGGGGTCTTAGAATGCATTAGTGTATCTTAGGACCCCTTACCATACATCTTATGGTTCCCAAATTATTTAAAGAGGTCATAATTAGGGACCCTAGGACCTATTACGATACAATTATGTATCCATTAAGGGGCCATAAGGGGTCCTAGAACACATTAATGTGTCATATGACCCCTTACAACCCATTACGAACCCTTACCATACATTATTGGATGGTAAGGGGTCCTAAGGGCTCTCAAGTGGTCCTAAAATACATTTATGTGTCAAAAGACCCCTTATAACCCTTTAGGACTGTATGTCATATACTAATACATGGTAAGTGATCTTAATGGGTTGTAAAGGGTCTTAAGGGGTTGTAGGAATTATTAATGTGTTTTATAACTCCTTAAGACCCCTTAAAACCCATTACCATACATGCTAAGAGGTCTTAAGGGCACTTAGGACACATTAATATGTCATAGGACCCCTTAGGATCCCTTACCATGTACTAATAGATGGTAAGGGGTCCTACAATGTCATAAGGGGATCTAGAACAAATTGATGTGTCTGAATACACCTTATGACATATTAGCACCATTTTCTCTAAATTTTATTATTCTTATGAGTTTTTAAGGAGTCATAGGACCCCTTGTAACTCTTAGGACCCCTTACCATATTCTTATGTATGGAAATGGGTCCTAAGGTGGTGTCGCTAGAAAGTAAAGTCCAACAAGATAACTAAGAGGGCAGGAGGGGGGGAGGGGGGGGGGGGGGGGGGGCGTGGGTGGGGGGTGTGAATCAATTATCACATCAATATAACTTTTATTAACCTTATTAAACCTTAAGAATGTGAACAATATAATTAGTAACCATAAGAAGATAAACATACACAATCACACCAGATATGTTAATTAGGGAAACCCTTGATCATAGGGAAAACCCTAGTGGGGATGATACCCATAAAATGATGTATTAATATTAAGGTTCCTTGTAAGAGGATGGACACTATTAAGAGCCAATGAAATACATTTAGTAAATATTAGTTCTTGTTAGGAGACTTCAAATCTCTATTAGTAGATTCCAACCCTATTAGGAGTTGTGTCAACCCTAGTAGGAGTTGTAGAAGGGATATGGACCCACTGTCCAAATAGCTTCAGTGGAAAGACTACCAAACTCATTGTCCAATTGGACTTTATAATCACCTAAAAAGAGTCACCTAGACTATTAGCCCCCTTCTCAACATTTTGGCTAAATTAATTAATCATTTACTTAGGCCAAATTGCTAAAAATTAGTTAATTTTATTATAACCTATAGTGTGACTATACTATCCTAAGTTCATTATTTAATTAAAAGAACATGTCCCCTTTTAATTAAATAAAAGACCCCATTCTTCTAACCCACTCAATGTGCACACACAAAGTCTATGTTTCTATTTATAAATTAAAAGAAAAGGTTTTTTGTCTCAAATGCAAAGTCAACACTTTGTTTATTGGTTGACTTGTTTGTGCACATGGATCACTCCCATTTTCCAACTCCACCCTTGATCATTCATCTCTTGGTGTTGATCTCCACCATCCGTACATCTTTAAAAGAAAGAGCTCTCCCCTTCTCAAAGGATCCACACTCTTAAGTATTGTTATGTTGTAGGTTTACCATTCAAATTCTTGAGAGTTGAGTGGAGAACTTCTATTCTCTTGTCTACATTCTCTCATATCATAGCATTCTAGTTTAGATTCATGTAGTTTAGCTTTCATTTTGTAATAATCTAGCTCACATATTTTATATAGTTTGGATTTGTAGCACTCTCATTCTTGTTTAATAAAGATGTATTTGGCATATCCATACTAGTTTAATCCATATTTGTATTGCATATTTGAGGGACTCATTGTGGATACTTGCATTCTTTCTCTTGTCTCAAAAACCTCTCATTGCATGGTTTAATAACAAGGAATGTGTCTCTAAGGCTTAGCTGAGAGCCCATTATATGCTTAAAACACACTTCTTGCACTCCATGGATAGGGAGCTCTAAGCCAACATTCAAGCATTCCAATCTCATGGAATCACTTGGATAGAAGGGTTTAGAGTGTGACACTTTCTTAGTGTAAATTTTTGGGGCCCATCATGGGGAAAAATACTCTAGTTTTGCTCCTTGTCTTGTTGCATTTTTTGCATTCTATTATCACTTCTTCTTTTATAGTCATAGGTATTGGGTGATACTTTTCTAGTATCGTATGATAATTTTTTGTATTGTCAAGCAATACTTTTCCAGTAAAAGTATTGCACACCCTTACTAAACTATATTGCTAGGGTATAGTAAGTAGTATCTCATGACTTAGGGAGATGTATCGCATGAAGTAAAAGTGTCACACAGGTATACTAAGAAGTATCGCACAACATTCTTCCAATGAAACAATATTGCCCTGCTTGAAACTGCTTGTTGTTTAGGTGATTTGATCAAGTTTTTAGTTGTTGCTTGTTGTTTGATCAATTTTACAGTTCCATTACAGTTTGATAGAGGCTTATTTATATATTTTTTGTTTTGGACTAACTTGTGGTGGATTAATAGTTGTGTTTGTAGGCTGTTACCTTAAAATGCTTGCATACTTACCTTGAAAAGGACACATGTGAAAGTGTCAAATGTGCAAGGGCTACTAACACTTTTTTATAGGGCTACCCAAAGCATAAAAGCCAAACACTTGCTTGTATTTCTTTTATTCCATGTGTGATACTCTACTAGTTGTTTTCATTTCATAGGCACATTAAGCTTGTGATTGAGATCTCTTGGTGATAGGAGAGTATGCTCTTCACCCTTGTGGTGAATCACAAATCTTGACTTACCTTTGGATTTTGAGAACAAGAGGATTAATTAAAGATTTTTGGTGTGTTTGGGGGAAACAATCAAGATAGGAGGTTATGCTCTTCACCCATGCAGTGAATTAGAAATCTTGACTCTTGAAAGTGGATCCAATTTGTCTTAGTTAGCATCCTTTAGTGGGCCCACTCTTGAGAAATCAAGAGGAATGGTCCAAGTGGGAACAAGAAAACCTGGGTATTCCAACCCACTATAATCTCAAGGCTATCAAGGACACAAAACCTTGGTAGATGTAGTATTTGTTTTTGCTTAGTATGAGTACTTGTGGGATTGGGACTATGAGGAAAGTGCTAGGCAAGAACACTTAAGGTGCTCTTGTGGTTGGGAGGTCTATTACCCGCTACAAGGTGGGGTGTCCTATAATTGGGTGCAAGGGGAACATTACGAATGGAAGCCCTTTCTAAACACTCTAAGTTAGTAACTACCCTATTTTTTGGCTCAACTTCTTCGTGCAAGGATTGATCCTAGTGGATTACCTGGATCAACCCAAGATTTTACACTCACCATCTATGTTCCCTTGGTCATGCTTATGAAATTTCCATGACAAAGCTAATATCTCTTGTGGGAAACCACTTGGTGTGAGGTGAAGGAGCACTTAGTGTGGTCCAAGTTGTTAAGTAATGAATCGTGGCTTTTAGGTAGATATTTTTGGAATTTTTTTTTGAATGTGTTGACCTGTGTAAACATTCTTGTAAATCAAACATCTTGGTATCTTTGGTAGAAAGTCTATTCTGATATCACAAATGCATGTTGGCAAGGTTGCTTCATTCCTTGTTCAACTGATTAAGACATGAAAAGTACCCTTACTATTTGTGAACAATGTTCTACTTTGACATAAACTGAAGTCCTAAACTGTCTGATCTAAAAACTACTTGACTATTAAACCAAAACACAAACTTTTTAAGTCAAAACTATCCTTTTTTACACTTCAATGACACACTGTCACACTATCTCTAGAGAAATATTGTACAATACTTTTTGTCCAAAATTTTATCATCTGGTCACTTTGACTTATATCGCCTGGCCATACCAAGTTCTATCACCTTGCTTAAGAGAAACTTTTGTATCAAGAAAAAGTCTTGCCCAATTATTATGAACTTTATTGCACAATACAAATTATTATCCTACTATCACCTGGCTTCTTGAAAAGCATTTCCTGGGTTATTTTTCCTTCAAAATAGAGTCTGAAATGTGTCTTAATTGATCTAGAGGTCTTGTTGCTTCATCCATCTTGAATCTAGTCTCGAATCTTTGTGTTAGGTATTGTCCTTAGTCGAAAAGATGGGTCCAATCTGCCAGATGTAAGTCTCAAAATGTTACTGATCATTACTTGTCAAAACTCGATTACCATTCTATGCTAGCTACTTGCTATCAAGCTTCTTTCTCTCTCTCTCAACTCAAGTCACTAGTGTTGTAAATTCTTGAGCACTCTTGACAAGCCATCTATTTTACTTTGACAAGTGATTATTCTTGATTGTATGAGCTTCAAATTTGAAACACTTTTCTTGTCTCATTAAGAAAGGACATATCCTTACATGTTGATCACAAGTGGGTTCCAAGTCGATAAAAGTAGTCATCCCTCTTTCAGTTTTGCATAACTGGAAACTCCACCTAGACAACCTTGTAGACAACCTTGTGTGGAAGATCCTGACTCTAATCAAATACAAACAACCAACATCTAGCATAATCCTCTCTACAACTTTGAAAATCCATTTGGTACACCCGTTGATACACCCATGGGTGAAAACATCTTGATCACCATGCATCCCAAAGAGGTCAAATGCTACTTAGAAGAACAAGCGCGAGAAAATGGAAGACTCAAAGAAGTCATACATGCTAGAGAAAAAGCTCATCAATAAGCTAAAACTAATACTCATGTGCACAATGAGGAAAATAGGAGAGGCTATTCCCGCAATCCATTTCATCACATTCCCCTCAGTGGTAATGATGAAAATAATACACCTCCAAGGACTCCTAGAGTCAACATAGAAGCATGTCCATCACCACCTAGATAATCACAATCACATCACAAAATTGATGATGAGATCACTAGTGAAGATGTCATAAGATTTTAACAAGACAAGGTCACTCAAAAATTGATGCTCAAAGCTTTGGACCAAAATGGGGACCAATCCTTTCAGTATATGACAGTAAAGGGATGGAAACTCCCTCAATATTTTGATGTGAAAAGGATAATCAAAAAGTGGGAATCCACTAAGACTGAAATCTTGAGAGAAGAAATGCAAGAACTAAGAAAACAACTTCCATAATTACAAACTTCCTAAGAGAAACCTAAAACTTCCTTTGTCGAATCAATATGTGCTATCCATTTTGATAGGAGTCTTTACATGTTACCATTTCTTAGGGATATAGAGGTTCCTAGGTATGACAAATATGATGGAAATGGTGACCCTCACAATCATATGAGGAACTTCTATGCTATTAGCATGTATTTCATGCATGAAGACAAATATCTTATGTGGTTGTTTCCTAGGAGTCTAAGAGGGAAAGCTATGGAGTGGTTCAAAAAATTGACTTCCCCTCAAAATATTTGACGAACTTGCATAACATTTTATCCAAAAATACTCCTATAAAATTCAACATCCCATCACTATGTTGGACTTGTGTAATATAAAACAAAAACAAGGAGAACCTTTTGCAACATACCTTCAAAGATGGAGATCTCTACACTCTAGGTACTTTTGGAAAGTTTTTGAGGCCAAGAAAATTGACATCTTTGTCAACATGCTTGTACCAGAACTTTACTTTGACTTGAGAAAATAGTTGTTCACATCCTTTAATGCAATGACTGAGAGTGCATACCATATAAAGGATGTTGCTATCAGGAAAGGTGACATTCTTTTAACAAAGACAATAATGACAATGGAAATGGCAAGGACAAAAACAAACCTTGGAACAAAAACAAATATGTTGTAAATGATGGAATAGTAGACACTCCAAAGACCAAGGAGCCTGCATTCAACCTTTCCAATGTCATTACAATACAAAACAACAAGAGGGTTTGAAACCTCAAACATCTAATAAAAATACCAAGTTTACTAAAAAAGATGTATTTATACACTAATGGTTGAACCTTACAAAGTGGTCTTGAAGACCTTAATTGTAAACAAATTGGTTATGCTGCAAGACAATTGTTGCCCTTATGACCCACCCATCAAACCCCCTTGGTGGAGAGAGGTTCATATTTGCAGTTCTCATAGAAGCAAAGGCCACAATATAGAATTTTGGTTTAAACTAAGACGTTATTCAAGACCTCATAGAGGCTAGTAAAGTTGTCACAAATGGACTCATTAAAAAACATGACCAAAAAGCTTTCAAACAACCATTGTCAGAGTATAAGAAAGGCACATTCTTTAAGGATCCTAAAAAAAATTATGATGCTAAGATCAACCATGCATAAGCTAACACTGATAATTTTATAAACATGATTGAGCTTGTTAAATATCTTTGCATGATGAGTTCTAAGTCTGACGAACAACCCAATTATGATACTAAGGATGAAAGACCCAAGGTTGTCCTCAAAATGAAAAATTCTCAACACCAACATAAGGAAAATAAACCTAAGGTAGTACTTTGAGTGGAAAAATCCCCCTCCTCATAGAGTGAGCCACTTAACACTATCACTATTGGGCAATCCAAAGTTCTAAAAGTTGCTAACGATCCTAAAAATGCTTCATCATCCAAACAAGCAACTACCTCAACAATCTCCAATTATGACCTCGTTAGCAAGCTACTTCAAACCCTGACTCAAATATCCATCTTTGAGTTGTTATAATTATCCCCTTTACACAAGGAAATCCTCAAAAATGCCTTGTATTTTGCCAATGTCCCCACATATATTAACATAGAGCTATTTCAAGCTATGGTGAACCACATCTCTTCACCTTGTTATCTCACCTTTTCTGATGAAGATGATAGAGCTCTTAGTCATCCCCACAATCTCACCCTCCATGTTGAAGTCAAAATCTTTCGTACTCACATTTGTCGAGTCCTGATAGAGAATGGTGCAGCATTGAACATCATCTCGTTCAATGTTATCCAACAATTAGGCATGTCTAAATTTTCCATTGACCATAAGTGTAAGATCACTATCAAATCCTATGATGAGGTTGAAAGATCTTCTAAATGTCTCATTATGCTCCCAATCTGAGTTGGTCTGAATGAAAATGGTGTAATTTTTCAAGTTCTAGACATACCACTCTCATACAATTTATTGTTGGGATGGCCTTGGATTCATGATATGCAAGCAGTACCTTCCACATATCATCAGTGTATAAAGTTCCCTTTCAACAATACTGAGATAGTTGTCTCCAGAGACAACTTAATGTCTATAAATATGCTATCTATTTTAGAAATATTGGTTTTTCATAATCACTCCTCACGAGCTAACACCATCTTTTACAAACTGTGGACAAAAATTGAAAATGATGAGCCTAGGCATAGGCAAATACATTGTGAATTCTATTGTTTCTGTACCTATTTCCCCTTGGTCTTATAGGAAATATTCTTCCAAATAAAAGCCCTCAACTTCTACAATGACCATTTTTGACACTTTTTTTCAATCTTTAGTTCTCCTAGAAGCTGAAAAAGAAGAACAAGCAATCAAGGATTGGATATATAGGGAAGAGGAAGATACAGAGGAAGTCATGGTCACTACCCCCATCTCTCCTAAGTGATATGACAAAGGATATAAAGTTCTCACAAATATGGGCTATTAGGGTCACGGGTCATAAACTAGTAAGAAAAAAGATCTCATAGAACCCTTAAGTCATACTGAGGGTCACAACACTTGAGATACCACTAGCCTCAATTTTGGGCTAGAAGATGAAATACCAACACTTGACAGAAGAGCTCCCATGTCTAGTGAATCAAAGGATGGTGATCCACCCTTTATTGCTACCACTCTGCAAGATGAGGATTTCAAGCCTCTCACTTCTCTCCTTTCGGGAGAAGAATCAATAATTACCCATAATGATGCCAAAGCTTCTACTTCTAGACAACATGAACAAGATGAATCCAACCATGAAGACTTAAATAGAAGAAGGATTAGACAAAATATTGCTTGCTTGATTGCTAGGAATGAGAGTACAGATTCTAGTGAGTATGAATGGGAAAGTCTCTCAGATGCATCTTGTGAATTAGGGGTGGATATCATTCACAACTATGTGACCCAACCAATTGTAGTTGAAGATTCTAATGTAGGGTTAGATGAGTTTGGTTTACAAACTTCTTTAGTGAAGCACATTGGTCCCTCTAGGTCTATTCTTGATTTGGATCCCTTTGCAACTTTCTCTATAGGCTCGACTTCTTAGGTCACTAGAAATGACTCCTTTCATATCAATAACCTTGAAGCTTACACATCCCTTTCATTGATTTACCTCGATCTCATAGATTGGTCAACTCAACATCAAAGATCAAAAATATTGTCTTTCTAGAACAACTATGATATCACTTGCTACCTTAACACCATTGAACTTGTAGTTAACATGATGGAAGCAGATATCAAATACCTTAGTCACAAAATTAAAAGAAAACACAAGTGGTTTGATGGCAAAAACCAGTTTGTGGTGGTATCTAAATCCAAAAGGAGTAAAAATAAAGACACATCCAATGGCAAAAACCTTCTTAAGGCACTTGTAGATGAGGTACTTTGTAGTTTTCCAAGCTATTTCCAAAGCATATCTTTGATTCTTATTAAACCCACACAACCTATCAACTTGGGCACAAAAGAATCTCCTAAAATTATCCACGTCACTCAGTCATTGTCAACTAAAGAAAAGGAGAGTTTTTCCAAGTTCTTGCAAGAAAAAAAGATCAATTTTGCATGGACTTACTCAGATATGCTAGGACTTGATACACGTCTAATTATGCATCATTTATCTATCTCTCCTAGTGTAAAACCTATTAAGCAAAAAATCAGAAAGATGAATCCACATGCAACCCTCTTAGTCAAAGAAAAATTGGAAAAACTTCTAAGTGCAAACTTCATTAGAGATATTGATTATGTAGAGTGGGTTTCCAATATTATACCTGTGTCTAAACATGATAAATCCATTCAAGTCTGTGCTTAGATATTTAAACAAGGCATGCCCTAAGGATGACTTTCTACTACCCAATACAGAAATGATAGTGGATATGACAGTGGGTTATGAAATGTACTCCTTAATGGATGGCTTCTCTGGGTATAACCAAATTAAAATTTCTCCTATTGATCAAAAGAAAATAGCTACCAAATGTGCATGGGGTACCTTCTATTGGAATATCATGCCCTTTGGGCTCAAGAATGCTGGCACTACTTATCAATGAGCAATGACTACTATGTTTCATGATATGATGCATACAAATATGGAGGATTATGTTGATGACACACTAGAAAAATCTAAAGAGGAGACACATATCTTGATGACCTTAGTTTGATATTGGACTGTATAGAATAATTTCAACTTAGGCTAAATCCAAAAAAGTGTGTCTTTGGTGTCACATCAGGAGATTTTTTAGGATACATCATATCAACAAAATAAATTGAAGTTGATCCTGAAAAAGTACAAGCCATCATGGAAATGCCTCCCCCTAGGAATATGATGCAGGAGCATCCTAGGTTGCCAATTGCTGTCGAGCTCCAGTTATTGCTGAGCACCAATTTTCAATTGTTGTCAAGTTCTTAGTTATTGTTGAGTGATTCCTTTGGTTTCCAAGTGATACTTTGGTTGCCGAGTGATTCCTTTGGTTGTCAAGTGGTCCTTTGGTTGCTGAGTTCTCCATAGTTTCCAAGCATTGGAGGATGTTGAGTTTGTAGTTGCTGTTGAGTGATTCTTTGGATGCTGAGCTCATGGGGTTGCTGAGTTATTTGTGTTTGGTTCCTATTTGGGCCGACCTTGCTTGCATTTAATTTATTTATAGGTAGTTAATAACTATTGAGAGACAACTTGTGGCTTTCCTATGTTCTAGAATCTTCTGTAAGCCATTTTGACAAATATTTAAGGAAGTCTAGGATTGAGTTTTAGGTAGATTGGTAGAACTTAGAGAATTAGAAGAAGGCTTTATGTGCTTGGAAGTGCAAACTTGAAGTTGGATCATGAATTTGTAAGTTATATATTGTATTTGGCCATAACCTAGAAGGCCTCATAGCTGGGCATGTATGTGGATTATCTGATGAATCAATAAGCATTTTGTTCCTTCTCTCCTTAGTGTTGTTCTTTTCTTGTTGTGTTTTCGCTGTGTTGACTCTTGCAGGGTGGATTGGATAGTTGAGTGTGTCTTTGACCCTAATTTTTTTTCCTATCTTCTTGTGTCAGGTGGTATCAGAGCTTGAGGTTCATCCTTGTGGTGATTGGATCATGTAGAACCCTATTTTGGATTTGGTTGTAGGGTTGTAGATCTACGGATTTGACCTATAACTTGCAAAGTGTTACAATCTTGCATGAATCTAATTTTTAAAGATGGTTCAAGGTAGAGGAAATATTGATAAAGCAATATTGGATACATTGAGACAAACTGCAACAAAATTAGATGTTGTAGAGATAGCCCAGAGGAGAGGAGCACATCTTGATGATGAAGTAGTAGCACCAAACCCTAATCCAGAACTTAAAGAAGACCAAGATGAAGCAAGGTTGTTGAGAATATTGTCCAAAGCAAATTCAAAGCCTACTATAGAAGTTGTCCCTTATGATGGAAAATTGGATACCAATGCTATGTTAGATTGGATCTTAGATATGGAGAAGTTCTTTGAGTATGAGAACACTTCTGATAATAGGAAGGTGAAGAATGTAGTTACTAGGTTGAGAGGTCATCCTTCACTATGGTGGGAACATTTGCAAACTGATAGATAAAGAAGAGGAAAGGAGAAGATCAGAACTTGGATGAAGATGCTGAACAAGGTAAAGAACAAATTCCTTCTTGCTGATTACTAGGTTAGCTTGTTGAGAAAGATGCATACTTTGAGGCAAAGAGACATGAGTGTGAAAGAGTATACTGAGGAATTCTATAGATTGGACATCAAATATGGACATGTGGATGATGATGTTGAGAAAATTGCAAGGTACATGAATGGGTTGAGATTTGGAATTCAAGATCAAATAATTTTTGTGATGTTGGAGAATGTGGAGGAAGCATACCAATATGCCTTGAAAGCTAAGGAGATCTTGACAAAGAAGCATGAATAAAGACAAAGAGGTAGAGGTGGTAGATTCTAGAGAGGTAGAGGTAGATCTTATGGAGGAGATGGCAGATCTACCAATTTTGTGCAAGAAAAGAAAAATTTTGAATGGAAGAATGATGAAAAAGACAAGACTGAGTGGAAAGGTGGTAGTTCTTACTGAGGAGGTATTCGTTCTTACCAAGGAAGAGTTAATTCATATTCTAGAGTTGGTTTTCATGGTAATTGTTTTAGATGTGGTAAAGAAGGACATAGATATTTTGAATGTAGATCCTTTGAAAGTAGGCAAGGTAACATAAATGCTATGATTCAAGGAGATGATGAGAGTTCACCAAGTAAACCTAAGGCTGGTGAAAATCTGATGGTGAGAAGAGCTTTATGTAATAAGGGAAGTGAGGAGGAACCTCTCCTTAGAAGAAGTCTTTTCAAGACAAGATGTAAGATGGTTGGAAAATGTTTCAAGGTAATCATAGATATTGGTATAACAAAAAAATTGGCATTAGAAGAGTTGGTTACAAAGTTGCAATTCCAAAGGCTGAAGCATCCTGAACCCTATTATGTTTCATGGATCAAAGATGAGCATAAGATATTGATAAGTGAGCAATGCCTTGTGAAGTTCAAGATTGGACATTACTTTGATGAAGTTTTGTGTGATATTATGCCTATGGATTATTGTAATATTTTGTTGGGTAGACCTTGGAAATATGATAGATATGATGTACATGATGGAAGATTAAATCAATATACTCTTTGGGTAAATGGGAAGAAGCAAATATTGCTACCTTTGATTGAAAGTCCAGATGAGGTTAATTGTATGACAATAAAAGTTTGCATGGTTAATGGAAAGCAATTTGAAAAGGAAGTAAAGAAGAATCAAGTTTGTTTTGCTATAGTTCCTAGAGGATCAAGTGTTGGTAGTAATGACCGAGCAGTAGAAGCTAGTAATGACCGAGTGACAAATGATAGTGGTAGCCAAGTACCAGAAGAAATTACAAAATTGTTGAATAAGTATAAATATATTGTTGCTGAAGATATTCCTAATGGTTTACCTCCAATAAGAAGTATAAGCCATTGCATAGGTCTAATTCCTAGAGCTAGTTTGCCAAACAAAGAACTATATAGATTGACACCTATAGAGAATGAAGAACTTAACATGCAAGTGCATGAATTTTTGCTGAAAGGTTTGATCGGAGAAATTTTGAGTCCATGTATTGTACCTATTCTATTGGCACCTAAAAAAATGGAGAATGGAGAATGTGTATTGATTCTAGAGCTATTAACAAGATTATAGTGAAATATAGGTTTCCTATGCCAAGGATGAATGACATAATGGATTGTTTGAGTGGAGCAAAGTATTTTACTAAGATTGACTTAAAGAGTGGCTATCATTAGATCAAAATCAAAGAAGGTGATGAGTGGAAGACTATTTTCAAGACAAAAGATGTTTTGTATGAATGGTTGGTTATGCCTTTTGGTTTGATTAATGCACCTAGTACTTTCATGAGGTTGATGAATGAAGTTTTGAAAAGATTCTTGGGTAAGTTTGTGGTTGTTTATTTGGATGACATTCTGATATTCAGTAAGACTAAGGAAGAACATCTTGAACATGTTAAAGTATTGTAGAGATTGAAAGAGGAAAAGTTGTTGATGAATTTGAAAAAGTGTTCTTTTATGCAAGAGGAGATTGTATATTTGGGGTTTGTGATTTTAGTTGATGGTTTAAAGATGGATCCTGAGAAGGTTAAAGTAATTTTGGAATCGCCTACACCTAAGAATGTGGGTGAGATAAGATCATTTCATGGTTTGGCTAGTTTTTATAGAAAGTTTATAAGGAATTTTAGATATGTTTGTAATGCCATGACTGAGACAATGAGGGAAGATAAAAAGGAATTCAACTGGAAACATGGAGCTGATAAGAGTTTTGAGACTTTGAAACAAAAGGTTGTTGAGTTTCCTATATTGGCTCTACCTAATTTCAATAAGGTATTTCAAGTTGAGTGTGATACTAGTGGTAGTGCAATAGGAGTTGTATTAAGTCAAGAAGGTAAACCTGTTGCTTTCTTTAGTGAAAATTTGAATGATGCTAAAAGAAAGTATTTTGTATATGATCAAGAATTTTATGCAATTGTCCAAGCATTGAAGAAGTGGAGAAATTATATTCCTAAGGAGTTTGTGTTGTATATTGATCATAAAGCTTTACAATACTTGGAAAGTCAACATAAATTGAATTAGAGACATATGAAGTGGGTTGAGTACTTTTGGAGTTTCACATTTGTCATTAAGCACAAGAGTGGAGTTACTAACAAAGTTGCTGATGCATTGAGTAGAAGATGTTCTTTATTGACTAAAATGAAGATTGAAGTTCCTGGTTTTGATGAAATGAAAGAGTTGTATGATGCTGATCCTAATTTTTATGAGGCATGGAGAGAGTGTAGAGCACCAAATATGACAGATCACATTAGTAAGTATGATGAATATTTTATTCAAGAAGGTATGTTGTTCAAAGATATTTAGTTGTGTATTCCTAGAAGTTCTATGAGGTTGAATCTCATTTAGGAAAAACATAATGGTGGATTGGTTGGACATTTTGGAATTGATAAGACATTGAGTTTGCTGAAAGAGAAGTATTATTGGCCACAAATGTATAAGGATGTTTAGAAATTTGTAAAGAGTTGTGGAATTTTTCAAGTTGCAAAAGGAGTAAGTTAGAATACTGGTTTGTATACACCTATTACTATTCGTGAGAAACTTTAGAGTGACATCAGTATGGATTTTGTTCTTGGATTACCTAAAACATTGAAGGGGTATGATTCCATATTTGTTGTTGTGGATGGAGTTTCTAAGATAGCTCATTTCATACCATTTAAGAAGACATCGAATGATGAGCATATTGCTGAACTATTCTTTAAAGAGATTGTGAGATTGCATGGATTACCAAGAAGTATTATTTCTGACAGAGATAGTAAGTTTGTTGGTTATTTTTGGAAGACTTTGTAGAAAAAGATGGGTATTGAGTTGAAGTTTAGTTCTACATTCCATCCATAGAAAGATGGAAAGACATAGGTTGTGAATAGAAGCTTGGGCAATTTGCTGAGATCTTTAGTTGGAGACAAGCCAAGTAATTGGGAGATGGTATTGGTACAAGCTGAATTTGCATATAATAATTCTGTGAACAGGAGTACATGGAAGACACCTTTTGAGATTGCTACTAGAATGCAGCCTAAAGGAGTATCATATTTGAGAGATGTTGCTGGTGAAGAAAAGAGAAGTGCTGTAGGAGAAGAATTTGCTGATTTTATGGTATCTTTACATAAGGAAGTAGAGTTGAGGATGAAACAAAGTACAATCATAAGTATAAGGAGAATGCTGATAAGTCTAGAAGACATCATGATTTTGAAGTTGGTGATGAGGTGATGGTTCATTTGAAGAAAGGAAGATTTCTAGTTGGAACATATAGTAAGCTAAATATGAAGAAGTTTGGACCTTGTAGGATCTTGAAGAAGTTTGACAGTGGTAATGCTTATGAAGTTTAGTTACCTGATGGCATGGATATATCTCCTATATTCAATGTTGCTGATTTATATAAGTATCATGAGTTAGATGATGAAGTTGTTGTATCAAATGATTATCCTAAGAAGTAGATTGAAGAAGTTGAACATATATTGGATTAGAGAATTAGTAAGACAAGAGGAAAATATTACTATGAGTATTTGGTGAAGTGGAAGAATAGACCTATTGAAGATGCTTCATGGATTTCTCAATCTGAGTTGGATTCAGTTCAAGTTGTGACATCTCAATGATTTAGGAGAATCATTTCTTCCAACCCTAGTTGTCTGGTGTAGGAGCATCCTAGGTTGCCATGTAATCTTGCACTTTTGTTCATTGTGTCAGTTGTTGCCGAGCTCTAATTATTGCCGAGCACTAGTTTGCAATTTTTGCCGAGTTCTTAGTTACTGCCAAGTGATTTCTTTGGTTGTCAAGTGATTCCTTTGGTTGCTGAGTGGTCCTTTGGTTTCTGAGTTCTCCATGGTTGCCAAGCATAGGAGGATGTTGACTTCTTAGTTGCTGCCAATTGATTCTTTAGATGCTAAGGTCATGGGGTTGTCGAGTGTCAGTATTTTGTAGTGCCTTCATTTGCTGAGTTATTTGTGTCTGGTAACTATTTGGACTGATCTTACTTGTATTTAATTTATGTATAGGTAGTTAATAACTATTGAGAGCCATCTTTTGGCTTTTGTATGTTCTAGAATCTTCTATAAGCCATTTTGGCAAGTATTTAAGGAAGTTTTGGATTGAATTTTAGGTAGATTGATAGAACTTAGAGGATTAGAAGAAGGCTTTATGTGCCTGGAAGTGCAAACTTGAAGTTGGATAGTGAATCTAGAAGTTATATATTGTATTTGGCCATAACCCAGAAGGCCTTATAGCTGGGCATGTATGTGGATTATCTGATGAATCAATAAGCATTTTGTTCCTTCTCTCCTTGGTGTTGTTCTTTAGTTGTTGTGTTTCTGCTATGTTGACTCTTGTAGGGTGGATTAGATAGCTAGGTGTGTCTTTGGCCCTAGTTTTTTTTTTCCTGTCTTCTTGCATCAGAATATCAACCAACTTAGAAGTCTACAAGGATGTTTGCAATCAATTAGATTCATTTCTCAATTGGCTGATAAGGCTCAAATTTTCAACAAAAATTTACATAAAGGCTCTACCTATATTTGGAATGAATATTGTCAACACAACCTAGATCAAATCAAAGGATAATTGGCTAAACCTCCAGTTTTGATGCCACCCATACCGAGCAAACCTTTGATATTATATATTTCAACTACAAATTCCTCTTTATGGGCATTACTGGCACAAACTGATGACTTTGTAAAAGAACATGCTATATACTACATTAGTCACACTTTGGTAGCCTATGAGATGAACTACAACAACATTGAGAAGGCATTCCTTGTAGTGGTATTTTCCTCTCAAAAACTCATGCATTATATGTTGGTGCATACAATTCACCTAATTGCTAAAATTGATCCCCTAAAATCCTTGTTTAAGTAAAGTTGCACTTATCGGCTGCTTGGCTAAATGGATGATGATTCTTTCTAAATTTGAAATTTAGTATGTCGAACGCAAAGCTATCAAGGGGCAGGCCATAGTTGATCAATTGGATGATTTTCCATTAGAAGATACAAAGCCTATATAGATTGAGTTTCTAGATGCTTCAATCATGTACATTACTAAAATAACTTGGAAAATATTCTTTGATGGCTCTCATACTTGGAATGGGGCTAGGGTAGGCATCTTGTTTATCACACCTCATGGTTACACAATCCCAAAATCTTAAGAACTCCTATTTCCTTGCACTAACAATATTGCAGAGTATGAAGCTTTAAAAAATAGGATTAAAATGGATCTTGAATGTAGAATCATAGAATTGCATGTATATGAAGATTCCCAACTTATCATAAATCAAGTCAACAATGAATATCAAACTAATGATGAAAAGTTGGTACCTTACAAGAAGTTGATTGATGCTCTAAGGAACTATTTCACATTCATGACATTCCACCAAATTCCTAGAGCAGAAAACAAGGTTGTTAATGCTATGGCCACTCTAGCATCTATCCTCTAGTTACAAGAACATGAATCATGATTTGAGTTCCTAATGGAAGAATTACATCATCCTACCTATGATTCCTTTGATAATCATGTGATCTACACCATTGTGGGTCATGATTCATCTCATTATGTTACCATTTTTTCCTACCTATTTTATCAGGTCATTCTTGAAAACCTCACATGCAACCAAAAATGGCAACTCCTTTGCAATGCTTCACATTACACTTTGGTCTTTGGTGACTTGTATAGGAAGGGTCTAGAAGAAACATTTCTTAGGTGTCTAGAACTAGAAGAGTCCAAAAAGGCACTAGCCAAAGTCCATGATGATATTTGTAGGGCATACTCCAATGGCTTTGCACTTGCTTGGAAATTGCTTAGGTAGGTTATTACTAGCCAACTATGCAAGATAAGATTATTCATTATGCTAAGTCCTCTAAGAAATGTCAACTTCATGGTAACTTGATTCATGCTCCTGGATTGGCCATTTCAACAATAGGCCTTTGACTTGGTAGGGAAGATTCATTATTTGCTACTATAGAAAAACATGTTGCCCTCTTTACACTCAACCACATCATTTGTTGCTATGACATTCCTTCCTCCATCATTACTGATAATAGAGAACAATTCAAAAATAAGGACCTAAAATAACTGTGTAAGAAATTCAAAATCAAACAACATTGGTCCTCCATCTACTATCCCCAAGGGGATGGCCAAGCTAAGCCCTCTAATAAGACATTGCTCAAGATCTTGCATAGAATAGTTGACAAATTAGGAAAAGACTAGGACTTATAGATCAATCTAGCACTAAGGGCCTACAGAACCACCATACGTATACTCTTATAGGGGCCACACATTTTTCTTTAGTCTATGGCTCTGAGGTTGTCCTCCGCTTAGAGTTTGAGATCTCCTCAGTGTGAGTCTCCTTGCAAAGGTTGATAACCAATGAAGACCATAGGGATATGAGAGTACAAGAGCTGGAAATCCATGATGAACGCCACAAGCCTACTTTCAACCATATGAGAGTTTATCAAAAGTGCATGTCTTCTACATACAACAAGAAAGTTTATCCCCATGAGTTCAAAGTGGGTGAGTTTGTGCTTAGAGAAAATCCCAAAAATTAATTAAACAAAGAGTAGAAAGGGAAATTTGAACCTAACTAGTTGGGCCTTTACATTATCACAACAACATTTGGGTTTGGTGCTTATCCACTTTCTACTCTAGAAGGGGAGCAACTTGTGGAACCTATCAATGTGCTACATTTGAAAATATTCTATGCTTAAAGGCTCATGGCTCAGCTATTTGTACATATCTATTGATCTTGAAAAAATTCTAAAAATTTAAAAATATCCTAAAAAAATGATCATCTTAGTGGAAACCTAATAATAGGCACTTTGATGTATCACCAAAAATAAATTAAAAATCTAAAAAATCGAAAAAAGTCCTTAAAAAAATTGCCTAGTGGTGAAAACCTAGAAACAAGTGCTACTTGATACCCTTGTACCTATGTCTATCAATCTAAATCATTCACTTTGCAACACATTTCCTAGCTTGGAATTGTCACTTGTCCTCTGTTGGAAATATAAGAGGAGTAACTGAGAGGGGAGGGGTGAATTAGTTACTACAAAAATAAATCCCAGATCCCTTAGATGTTAGTACAAAATGTAATAGAGAACTGAATACTACTGAAGCTCACTAAACACATAGAATGCTATAACTCGGTAATAACTAGATTAGCTTGGTAAATGGTTAACAAATAAACCTTTAGATGTTATTTGTGATTACCATTATTTTAACTTAGTTCCAAACACATAAAAGAAAATAGCATGAAGACATTTGACCCCAGGATTTAATATGGAAACCCAATTTGGGAAAAACCACCAATTGCAACTTGTTACTATTTTCACTCTTTTGAAGTGAGCCCTGTTAGGATCTAACCTTGTTAAAGGCTACAAAACACACTGTTAGGTGTGACCTTGTTAGAAGATTTAATCACCCTATTAGGAGTGGCCTTGTTAGAGGTCTTGAGAACAATTCAATAGAATTTCCACCTTGTTAGAGGATTTGCAAATAGTTTTTAACCTAACTCTATTAGGATATTTAGATCACTGCCACAATGGGTAGAGAGTAACAATAAGATGACTTGATTTGAATGCAACTAAATTGCTGATTTCAGATCTCTATTCTAGCTCATACTTGATCCTTTTTGATCAAATATGGCTTTGATAAGTAGGAGATAATTTCCACAGTGATTCAAATTGTGATATTGCTATCAGGATTTAACTGTGTGATTTTGAGTCAAATAGTTAATGAGTTTGACTCAAAATCACATAGTTAAATCCTAATAGCAATATCACAATTTAACTCACTGTGGAAATTATCTCCTACTTATCAATTGATGAGCTTAAGGGGCTTTCTCATGAATGGTTCAGAAGGCACAACACTTGGTGAAGGTTTTGCAAATGGGGTTGCAAGCTTTGGGTTTAACCATGGATGAAACTTCGTAGTTAAGCACGCTCAGGCTAGAGTAGTATTGGGATGGGTGACCTCCCAAGAAGTCTCAGTGCTTCACCGCTGTGAGCATCACCTAGATCCAATGAGTGCTAAGTGTTCCATTTATTCTCATGAGAGATGGATTCATGTTGAATCACTACTCATGAAACATGGGTCAATGAGTTTGACTCAAAATCACACAGTTAAATCTTGATAGCAATATAAAAAATATAGCTTTGTTGCTCCACAAGGATATTTTGCTTATCCTTCAAATTCACTTCCTCTTCTCATCATTAAATCTTCAATCAAATCATCATCTCTTGCACACTTGATATCACAACTTGACCTTATATCTTTCACTTTATTAGGTTAGCTCAAACACAACTTAAAATAATCAATATTTATCACCTCAGTCAGCTGGAATCAATAGATAAATCAATTAAGCTTAATATGCCAAAATAAGAAAATTCTTCATTAGCCGACCCAGCTTGGTAGAAACTAACTCAAAATCAATTTCTTTTGTTAACCAACAGAAGCTTGGTTAACATGGCAAACTTGTAAAAATCTTTTGGCAACCGAGTGAGCTCAGTTAGCACTGGTTCCATCCAACTTTCCTTCATTAATCAAGTGAGCTCAGTTAACACTCACTTTCTACAACTTTTCTTTTGACAATAGAGTGAACTCAGTTGATATTGCTTTCTAAACTAGGCAAATAAAGGAATGCTTGGTAGACATTGAGAACTGTCTTCACTACCTAAGTGAGCTCAACATATACTGATTGATAATGATATGACATTTGTGTAACATCGAAAAAAACACACAATTAGTTAATTGTATCCAACAATCTCCCTCTTTGGCATTGATGGCAACACAACATGTCATATCACAATGAAATTTTAGATTTTAGACTTGAGAACTCCCTTTGTCAGTATGAGCTCTTCCTTTTACTAGATTCTATCTGCAACAACTGCTACCAAGTTCATTCAGAACATTCTCCCTCTTTCAGCAAACTTTTTCTTTGGAGAACTTCTCCCTCTCTAGTTTTTTACTTTATTCTGGTTCAGAAGTTTCTCAGAGATATGATAGTAAAATTCTCCCTCTGACAACACATGCCAAACATAATGAATTTGTAAATACCAATGTACCTTAAATATTGATTCATCTACAATATGCCCTTGCCAATTTTGCACCAACTTATTGATCTTCAACATGTTCTAGTTGATGCATTCACTAAACTTCATTTAGCAAATTTTAGATAGGGGAATGACCCCTAGCTTACCTCTTAGATACATAAATTCATCCTTAGGTAATGGCTTGGTGAATATGTCTTCAATGTAGTGCCTCTCCCATTTGACTTCTGCAAGTCATCTTGATAGATGCAACCTTGTTGATCTTTTTTTTGTAATGGATTATGATTGTGACCATGAGTGGTCTACACTGTAGAGGTGATTTGATTTATGTTTTTGTATCAATTGCTTTGATTATGCTTTGACTGATTTATGAGATTATAATGTGATTATGGTTCACTGAGGTTTGTGCCAGTGGTTACAAGGATCGATGTGGTATCATGAGGTTGTTATGTGATTACCTGAAGATGTGTGCAGAGATTGCAATGTGTGCTATTACCATGCTACACTGGACTAGGTTCCTGTAGCAGTGGTTAGTCATGATTATGCCTGTGTTCACTTATGTGCTTTAAGTACCTTTTCGTGTTGTTGTTTAAACAACCATTATTAAATACTTAAATAATTAGAAATGGATTGTCCATGTTGGATTAATTGGTTATGTGCTGTAGATATTTACCTTGTTATATTATGATCCAAGAGATATTTTTTACTCATGTTATGTTTATATTTGAGATGACTCGATGGTCAGATGTTATACTTTGATTTCAGTATCATAGATGTTAGACTACTAAGCTGCTTAGTTGATCATATTGCATGATGATGCCATTTTGAGATGATTGTTTGTTTTATGATGATGTTTGGTTATCTGATATTTGGACATATCTCTGATTATGTTATGTGATGGTTTTAATGCTATGGCTATTTACTTCATTCCTGCGTTGTTGTACTTTATGTGAACATGAGTGATGTAAATAGATTATTTTGATATAATTAAATAAATGGTTAAATAAGGTGATTTAATGCATTTATTTCTTTGACTATGTTATTAAATGTAATTTCACTTGATCGAGTTGTTTAGTGTGTAGGATTTATATCCTTGGTAGTAGCACATGGATTTAGTGATTCAACCATTCATATTTTACCAATGTCATTCCTATATGGTCAACGTATCCTTAATTTTAATGTTTAAATTAAACCTTTTGGTGATTATTAAATCCAAACTCATTTGCATTATGTGATTAGACTAGTGGGCATGTCTATGCATTTAGAGTTTCGTATTGTAGCGAAAGCTGTTAAGGAAATTTATGTGTTTTTGGGTCTTTGGGATTTTTAATTGATTTATTTTAATTCCTAGTAGATTTTTCATAGATGAATTCCTATTTATAGGAATAGCCTATTTTCATTTGGGTTGATTTGGTGTTTAACTAAGTTGGCTGGTTATTTTCCCTAATCGATTATTCACTTGAAAAATGAATAAATATCCAAAAAGGAATTTAATTCCACACTTCTCACTTTTGTATTAGAAAGTTGGAGAGTAAAACTCAAAATCCTCTTCATGAGGATTTACTATTTTGTTCATTGTGGGAGCTACGGGTGTGGGATCATTGTAAGGTTGAGCTCGTTGGACCCAACTCAGGGAAACCTTGGATTGCTGCGATTTTCAGCCACTTCTACGAGCTTTTTATTTTCTGGTTCAAATTCTCATTTTTTCCTTTTGGCTATGAGGTAGGGCTCTCCCATTTTATTGTTTTAGCTCTGTTTCTACTCCTATTTTTGCTAGTTGTTTGTTTGGAGGCTGAGAACTAGTGTTCCCCTCCATTTTTGTATGTTAGTTCTACCTGGTTGGGTGGGTACAAACATTTTCCTATTTTTTGAGATGAGGGTTTGAGGTTTTACACCATTATGCTAGCCATTTGTGCATATGGTGTCTGACCTTGATTATTTTTAGATTTTTGGGGTTTTTGTACCCAAAGGCCAAATGGGTTTTAATTTTGAAGTTTTAAAATTTTTTGGGGTTTTTACCTCGTTTTTTGTGTTGCCCTATTTTTTCAAGTTTTCTTGGCATAATGTGGGTTGTGAACCTTGATGATTCATTTAAATATCAGTCAGACCACTATTGCACTTTTATGTTGCATTGGGATGTGTGTCACATCTGTACTCCTGACGTTGTGTTTGGTTGAGTAATTTTTTATACCTATTGTTATGATTTCTTTTGGACCTTTGCTTTTGTTTTGTGGACACTAGGATTCATGTAGAATCCATGCCGTCGGATTGAGGCCGGTTGAGTGAGTACATGATATTTGGTCTTGTTGCATCATTGAGATATGTGTAGAATCCATACTCCCAGATTGAGGCCAATTGAGTGATTTCATGATGTATGGTTTCATTGGCTTTAGGATTCATGTAGAATCCATCCTCCTATGTTGCTTTTAGCTAGGTGTTTTGTTTTGCATTATGTTCTCATCCAATCCTTGTGTTTTGATCTTCATGATGGTGGTGCACCATACACGATTACATGCACGTACATTTGTTGGGTGACTTGCAAGGCCTAATCTTCCATGGTACTTTTGAAAGTTATGATCATTGGGGTTGGGATGGGAGTATGCATGCCCATGGGTACTTTTCATAGGATGAGCATGGGTAGGGTAGGGTAGCATATGGAGGGGGCTTCTATCTTGTAGCTTGGTGATCATTGTGCCCAAAGGGTTGGCGGAGGAAGTTTAAATAAGTGATAACTAAATAAAATGTGTGAGTGGTAATAAAACTTAAGATAATAAAAATGTGGGGTGCTAGAGCCTTTCCATTGAGGGATGTTGAATCTGCACAAGTCTGAGCTTGGGCTTTTCAATGCTAAGCGACTCTCCATGATGTCAGCTCCTACTTAGTAGCCTATTGAGTGTCTGACCAGGACCTTTACTCCTTGCATTGTCTTAGGTTCTTGGTTATAGCCATCATACTATCTCACGTGAGTGTCAGCCATGGATGTTGTTTTTGTGTGTTTGTGGTTGGATATTAATCTCCATTAGCACAATAGGTGTGGACCTACGGGTGCCATGTGCTTGAGAGGCATAGCTACCTACACCATTGCTAGGGACCAGTGTACAGAGATGGTCTTTTTTCCTAGTGCGACCATTGCTAGATGTTTTCACTTGATGCTTCGGGTTTTGGAGTATGCTTTCTTGTGATTTATGTTTTCATTGGAATGCTTGGATATCATGTTTAGATGATGTTAGTTTATTTGATGCATTCCCATATTATGATGATCAACATGTGATAGGTGATTTTATCTACTTGAAGGATTATCTTATGCTTTTCTACTAGCATGTTAGATTTTCTTATGCTTATATTGGAGCATGTTTTAGTAGTGACATCCCTATTAAAATAGTACCAACAATTTGATTAGTGGCTTGGGATGTTACGCACAGGGGATGGCTAGGATCCCTGATGGTCTTATGATGCTATTGACAGTTGGGAGGAACTGTGTACTTAGTTTGGTTATTTAGTCATTATGATGTTATTTCTGTACATTGCAATGTTGCTTATGTTATCTGTGATGTTGCTTTTAGTATGTTCTTTACTGATTTGGTTTAGATGTTTAGACATTCCTCTTTCTTGTTGTTTATGCATTTAAGTGTTCATTCCTCAATTTATGTTGATCCGATACTCCCCGGTGTGGAGGTTCGCTTGTTTTTGTGCTTTTTAGTCTTTTTCTTTTGTCGCGCTGTTGTGTGTTCTCACATGGAAAGGAAGTTCCTTGCGTGAGAAAGTACTTCCTCGTGCGAGAATGTATTTCCTCATGTAGGGATGCAAATCCTCATGTAGTGTGCATCAAATCCTCATGCGAAGCCATGCACTTTCTCACATGTAGTGATTCAAGATCTCGCATGAAATTTGAGACCAATGCACTTTCTTGCATGAGAAATAGGGGGTAGTTAGGCTTGGCCGAGGAAGTTTTGGAAGTTGGTTTTGGACAACTTATTCGATTTCACACCTTTCCAGTTCAAAACAGTCTTTCTAGGGGGTTTAAAATATATCGTTTAAGTATAAGTTGACTTATACTTAAGATATATTTTAATATATGCAACAAATCTTTTGAGATAGCTTTTAGACCTCTCTGAGATCATATAAAGATTCTAGGAAATTTCAGGGCTTCAAAATTTTAGACTTAGCCAAATTTTAGGATTCTGCATTTTACCCCAGCTTGGTGTTTTGTTGATGAGTGGTTATTTCTTTATGCCCTCATCATGTGCGTGGTCATTGTTGGCCTTTGTTGGTGTGTGTCAATTTGTTAGTGACATTCAGAGATTCATTGGTTGTTGGGATTGTGGTGAAGTCTTCCGTTGTAATCTTTGTGATCTCTGTATGATGTTGTCATGTGCTTTCACACTTGTAAAAAATAAAAATCTTGGCTTGTATTGAATCCTTGTTCCAAGGATCTCTGGGTGGGGCATTACATGCAATCTATTCTTTTGTATTCACATATTCCATTCTAACTTCTTTATTCTGCACTAGTTCTCTTAAGAAATGATATTTTATAGAAATATGCTTTGTTTTGGAATGCATTACTATATTCTTTGATATTTTAATTGCACTAGTGTTATCACAATATATGACTACTGGATCTTTGATCTCTACCTTCATTCCTTCCAATAGTTATTTGAACCAAACAATGTTAGAACAATTGATTGTTGCTGCTACATATTTTGCCTCTGCTGTGGATTGAGATATACAATTTTACTTCTTACTTGTCTAAGATACTAGTTTCTTGCCAAGAAGGAATCCTCCACCACTAGTGCTTTTTCTATCATCAATGCTTCCTACCCAATCAACATCATTAAACACCTTCAAGTCCAAATTGGCTCCAAGTTTGTACCATAAGCCATATTCTTTAGTACCTTTCAAATATCTCATGATTCTCTTGATTGCCATCATGTGATTTTCTCTGGGATTTGCTGAGAATCTTGCCACCATACCAACTGTTAATGCAATATTAGGCCTTGTATGCACTACATACTGCAATTTTCTAATCATTGATCTATATGTGGTTTGATCTACTACCTTGGAATATCATTTTTGGAAAGCTTATGTCCAGTAGACATAGGGGTTCCAATAGGTTTTGAATCTTCCATTTCAAATTTCTTTAGTATCTCCTTGATATATTTGGATTGAGTGATGTGGATACCATCTTTGTTCTGCTATATCTGTAACTCAACAAAGAATTTTATTTCACCAAACATAGACATCTCAAACTCTTTACTTATTTCTTCTAAAAATGCTTTGCATAAGTCATCATTTCCTTTAAATAGAGTATTATCAACAAATATTTCTACCAACACAATCTTCTTATCTAGTCCTTCCTTTCTATACAGACTACTGTTGTCATTAGTCTATCATGCCCATAATTTCATACCCAAAATAAAATATAGATTCTTTTAAAGGAAAGCACTATTTTCTACTACAAATTTCAGATCTGCACTATAAGGAAACAAAACTTTGATTAAGTAAATTATCTCAACTTGAAAGAGCATTACATTTAGATTTCCATTTTAAAGTCTTTCAAATATAAATCTTAATAAGACACAGAATTTTTTTGTTTTCTTGTATTCAAATAGGAAACCTTTCATACATCACAAATGTAAGATCAAAAACTTCTCTTTTGCATAGAGTCATATACATAAGCTTGAATCAAATAACAAGACTTAGCTTTTATAAGTTGCAAAGAAAACTACAAATACTCAAACAATGCTTGTTTCCACCCCACCAATTAATGGCATCATGAGGCCTCTTGTGCCCTAGACATACCCCTGAGCAAGAACTCACTACATATGAGGATCATAGATGTTATCATGTGAGTGAGTTCCTAATTCAAGAACAATATTTTAAACTACACTTGTTGCACATTTTAGACTTACATGAATCCGACTCAAAGAAAAATACTACAAAAGAAAAGGGATAGAAAGACTCATCTCTCTCTCAAGTTCCCTCTTGATCTTCTTCTCCTCATACTAGTTCTACCATCATCTCCCCTTCTCCATTCTCCTATTTGCATATAACTTCCCCTTTTCCTCTCCAACAATGGTGAATGGTCAATCCTCCAAAGTTTTCCTCCTCCTTCTTCCAAAACCCTATCCTCCTTTAATGAAGGCACATGTCTTTCTTATCAATCTGTCATAACCCATTGTCTCCCACTATTCATTTTCGTCATATTTGAAGTGGGGCCCTTTTGAGGTGTCATAATGTAAGTTTTGACCATGATTTGACCCTCAACTAACCCCCAACCCTAGGTAGTATAAGTGGGTTAGGTTATTTTAACCCAAAATTCACTCTAGGGTCCATTTTAATGCCTCTAATGTCCAACTTTAGTTTACATCCGATTTTACAAGAATTTGCATGGAGATAGACTTTGATTATTTACAGGAGTTGGCATAGTATCTTCGAAGGTCTTCATAATCATCCTCTGTACAATTCAAATTAAACATCAGTAACCCAAACCTATAAATATATAATTGTAAACATTAATAGATATATCCTTGATTGAACCATAGACCAACACATTATACCAACATCATATTCTAACATCATTTTCTTAAGAATCATATGTCTATGAAAATTTATTTGCAAATGTGTATCATTCATTCTACTATAACTACTTCTCTAATTACAACATTTTCAAGAATAGTAGCCACATTAATAATTCATAACATATGTATCATAACACCTTACACATACATTAAATCAAGTTCTTACCATTGAGTCTCAATATATAATGAGATGGGATATTACATACTACCCCTTTTTCCATTGACTTTCTCCTAGAAGTCACCAATGTTTTGTGAAATCACTCCCATATTTAGATTATTATTCACATCAACGATCTTTTCATTTAAATTGATTGGCAATTTAAAAAAAAATTCATCAAGCATAGGTACTTACTTCCACTAATTATAGGATTCAACTCATAACATCTCTTAGAATAACATAACAAGTATCACTAATATTCACTGTGTTATCTACATTCTAATCATTTTTTTAGTTCTTTGTTTTAAATTAAATGATGCATAATTCATTTCAAAAAAAAAATCACATAACCCGAACTTGATTTCCATTTTCACAGTCACCTTATGTAAAATGTATTCATCACAATAAAATATCTATTTAATTCAATTGGCCATAATTTCAATTACAAAAACTATCTAATTATCATGATGAGGTAAGATGAACAATATAAGGTATTTACCCATAAGGTAACTCACATTAGCTAATCAAGGTTTTAACATAAATTAGATATTCTATCATAGTGTGGATTAGGTCTAATGCTACTAGTCTCATAATTTATCATGTCATATGTAAAGAGATCCAATCATTTCTATTTGTAATCAATGCCAATTGTATGTACAAAATCTATAGTTTATCATAAGTTGAGTCTAACTTTGCACATTAATTAAATAAGCAAGATTCTACTATACAAAGTATCACATACACATTTGCACCTAATATTCAGATGGTTACAAAAGATAAGTCAATCTTATTTAAGAAATACTAATCATAGCAAGTCACATAAGGATCCTCCCTAATCATGTTATTATATAAGCCATTTAATGTTCTCTAATGAAAAAATTAATATTTACTTCTAATCAAATTATATTGTAGACAAATTAATGATCCTTCTAGTCCTTACTTGGTCGAGACCTTACATAGTCCTTTGAAAGCCAATTTGTACCAAGTAATTATGAAGTCTTTTATACCAAGCTCTGGGAGCTTGCTTAAGACCATATAATGCTTTGCGTAATTTGAAAACCATGTCTCTTTTGCTAGGATCTACAAAACCTTATGGTTGTTTAATGTAGACTTCCTCATCAAGAATTCTATTCAAGAATGCAGATTTAACATCCATTTGATATACTTTAAATCCTTTATGTGCTGCATATGCTAGTAAAGTTCTAACACCTTCTAGTCTTGCTACAAGACTAAGCAAGAACATGGTGTTGAAACAATACAAAAAGTTCTTGAGATGAGATGTCCATAAGTGAGGGTGTTGACCAATCTTGAAAACTTGAATGCTGAAATAAAAACTATCAATGATCAAATACCTATGCCAGAGTTACAACACACTTTAATTTGATTTTAGATATGGTAGAGCAAGATATTCAGAAGTTTCATAATCAAAATTTAAGGCATGAGAGAGAAGGAGAATGAGAATCTTTAGAAAGAGAAGGAGAAGGAGTGGCTTTAGAAAGAGACTACACAACAGAAACAACAAATAGACACCATAGAGGATATTATGGGAGCCATTGGATAGAATCTAGAAAAGTGTTGTGGTAGGTACTATGATGTTGGAATCACTTGCAAGTGTCTTTGAGAATTTATAGTCCAAATATCATGAGGACTACAAGTTGTGTAATTTATCATGTATTGTATCTACATTTTCTTATAAGAGTGTTTCAAGTATTGGCATAGTCTCCCTACAATGATCCCAAGGATCAAATGCTTATAATAATGTTTTAAGTTTGGGAACTACTTCAACATCCTTTACATGGTTTCAAGGTAATCTCATTGTGGTAGAGGCTTCTGCAAGGGAATGAGCCTCGTGATTATGGCATTTACACAGAAGCATAACATGCTTCTTCAACCCCTTGCACTGAACTCTTCATTGAAGCTATTCTTCCAATAGTGAGAATAGTTGCTACAAATTCTTGGGAGCCAAGAGACCCTGAACCTATTCTATATTTTCTAGAGACATGGGATAAGTTACTACTGACTTCAGTACTTCATACCATTCTAGATCATATAATGATGCCCAAATTAACAACAACAACAACAGATAGTTGGGATCTAGTAGGGAGAGTGTGCCAATACATGCATGGTTACATCCTTAGCTTCCATTGTTGGGCTAGCATATGGAGCCTTTATATCCAACCATTCATTATAAATTGGGGAATACACTTCATGCTTGACATGTATGTGATGCATTTGCATATGCAATTTTATCACCTTGGAAAACTATAATTGATCCTACCAACTAGGAATAACTGATTGTTCATTTTATTGTACCTAATTTGATGATAGTTCTACAAGAATTTGTAATCAACCCAATGAATCAACAAACAAACCAATATTTAACTAGGTTATGACTACTTCCTTTCTAAAAATATCTACTATGATATGTTTTTGTAAAATTTCTTGCGAACTCTACCCATTTTTCCTCATTTGCATTATTTTTGTGCAAAATCTTGAGGTAAGTCACTTAGCATTGGTTGAGTGAGTTTTATTGTTTTATCATTTGGATTCTAGAATATGTATGCAACTAGATCAATTTTTCTATTGTGCTAAGATGTAATAAGCACCTTAAAAAAGATCTCTAAGATATACTTGTTTAGAAGGAAATATAAGAGATACATGTTTAGAAGGAAAAGAAAATAACATTTACATAGACCTTGAAGAAAATCGTAGAGCAAGTGCACAGATATCACAAGGGCATGACATGACAATGAAATTGTAGAGCAAGGGCACGAAGATCACAAGGGCACGACATGACAATGAAATTGTAAAGTAAGGGCACGCCAACAAAATGTAGAGATCACAAGGGCACAATAATGAAATCAAAGAGCAAGAGCATGCCAACAAAATATATAAATCACAAGGGCATGACAATGAAATGAAGAGATCACAAGGGTGCGATAATGTTCAGAGCTCTCTGCTCTTATTTGGAGCTCTCCACACACTTTTGCGTGCAGTTCTCCACAATCAAAATAAACGGGGAACAAATTATGTCATGCTTTTTTGTTTTTCTTTTAAACTCACACAAGTGTTGTAATTATGGCACCACTGTTGTTATTATAGTGATGCTAGGGACTATTGTTAAAAAAACATGAAAATCACTACAAATTACACCACTGTTGCAATTTGACCCCAAATATTGTAGTGAGAAATGTCAATAAGATGTGGGAATTATAGACATGATATTTAAATTTTTTAATAGTACAACAAAAAATATATACCATAAAATTTAATGTAGCGAGTACCCAACTTTATAAAAATGGTTATTTTGAACAAGATTTGGTAATTAGAGAATCAAAATACTATGGTGTTCATCATTGTGTACCAAATATCCTCCTCTTATTGGTGGGGAGGTTACCTTCCACCCTTAGTTTTACTCTCTTCCAAAACTCCTTAGACTCACTCTTGAGCCCCTAGGGTTACTACCTGACCTTAGTACTAGAGGAACTAATATCTTCCACTTCTCAAGGCTTCCTACCCACCAAAATGACTATCAAACCATCACTTCTTCTCATGACTAATAAAGATCAATCATACTCCTTCTATTCTCCTCTCTTCTTTACAAGGTCTTAATTGAGACATGCCTTGCTCACCTAGGCCTTGCTTGAATTCAAAACTAGCTCCACCACACATGTAGTACCTCTCATGTTTGCAGTCTATACCTTATCTATTTTGATTTGAGAGATACTTGATACTCTTATTTTTTGTACTTTGAGATGACCTAAGGGTCAAATGTTATACTTTTATTTAGTACCACAGATGGTTTACTGCTACACTATTCAGTTTATCAAATTTGCATGTTGAGTCCATTTTGAGATGATAGTAGATGTATGATGATATCTAATTATCTGATATTGGACATACTTTCTGATTATGTTATGTGATGGATTTTATGCTATGGTTATTTACTTCATTCTTGTCTCCTTATGCTTTATGCAAACATGAGTGATGTAAATGGATTAATTAAGTATTTAATGCATTATTGCTTTGGTGATGATATTATTATGCAATTGCACTTGATCATGTGTTTTAGTGTGCAGGAATTATATCCCTGGTAGTGGCACATGGAGTTGGTGATTCAACTATTCATATTTTACCAATGTTGTCCCTATATGGTCAACGTATCCTTATTTTTATTGTTTAAATTAAAACCTTTCGGTGATTATTAAATCTGAAGTCATCTACATTATGTGATTAGACTAGTGAATGTGTCTGTGCATTTAGAGGTTCAATTTGTTATGAAAGTTGTTTGGTGATTTTTATGATTTTGGGTTTTTGGGCTTTAACTCTTCTCAAATTTAATTTCTGGCAGCTTTGCCTTAGGTGAATTCTTGTTACGAGCAATAACTTGTTTTTGTTTGGGTCGATTCAATGTCTAGCTAGTCTAACTAGCTACTTGCCCTAATCGACTATTCACTCAAAAAGTGAATAAGTATTGAAAAAGGGATTTTATTATTCATCTCACTTTTTGAAAATAGAAATTTGGAGACTTTTCTAAAACCCTGTACTGAAGGATTTGATTTTTGTTCGTTCTGGGAGCTATGAGCACGAGATTTTTTTGAGATCAGTCTCATTGGATCTAGCTTGGGTAGACCTTGCTTTTCCATGATTTTTGATAGATTCGATGAGAAATTTTATTTTATTGTGTGAGTTTCAATTTCTACCCCTTTTACTGTTAGGTAGGGCTTTTCTATTTTATCATTTTTGCTCTGTTTCAACTTCTATTTTTGGTAGCCATTTTTTAGGAGGCTGAGAGTTAGTGTTCCCCTCCATTTCTATTTGTTGGTTCTGCTTGATTGGTTTGGTATGAACTTTTTCCCTATTTTTGTTATTGAGCTTTGAGGTTTTGCACCGTTATGCTGGCCATTTTTGCATATGATGTCCAAATTCAATTATTATTGGATTTTCAAGGTTTTTGTAACCAAAGGCCAAATGGGTTTTAATTTTGAAGTTTTTCAAATTTTGGGGGTTTTACTTAATTTTGCATGTCGCCTTGTTTTCTCAGGTTTTCTTGGCATGAGTTTGGTTGTGGACCTAGACCATTCATTTGGATGTCACTTAGACCATTGTTGCACTTTTATGGTTGCATTAGGATGTGTGCTACATTTGTACTCTCGAGTTATTTTTGGTTGAGTGTTTTATTTATGCTTGTGTTCTCATCTAGTCCTTGTGTTATGATCTTCATGATGGTGGTGCACCACACATGAGTACATACGTGTACCTTTGTCGAGTGACTTACAAGTCCTGATCTTTCATGGTACTTTTGAAAGTTATGATCAATGGGTTTGGGTTGGGAATTTGCATGCCTATGGGCAATCATCTTTGGATGAGCATGGGTAGGGTAGGGTAGCATATGGAGGGGCTTCTATCCTGCAACCTAGTTATTATTTCTTGTTGGTTGGTAGAAGTTTTATATAAGTGATAACTAAATTAACATACTAGGTGGTAATAAATATAAGATAATTAATATTTTGGGAATTGTACCTTCTATTGGGAAGATTTACTGCCTAGATTGTGCACCTTCTATTGGGGAGTGCAGCTACCAAATTGGCTTGGGCTTATCGATGCCAAGCAACTCTCCACAGTTTTAGTCCCTACTTAGTAGTCTATTGAGTTGTCTGACCGGGACCTATAGTTTATGCATTGTCTATGTCCTGGAGTCAGTCATCATATTTCCTGGCATGTGTGTTAGCCACGAATGTTTTCTTGTGGGTGTTTCTAGTTAGATCATTATCTCCATCAGCATAACAGGAGTGGACCTGTGGGTTCCACATAGTTGGGAGGCATAGCTACCTATAACACTGCTAGGGACTAGTGTATAGAGACAATCTTTTATCCTAGTGCAACCATTGCTAGATGTTTTCACTTGGTGCTTCGGGTTTCAGAGTATGCTTTCTTGTGATTTATGCTTTCATTAGGATGCTTGTATATCATGTTTATATGATATTATTCATTGACACATTTCCTTATTATGATGATTAGCATATGATAGATGATGTTATCTAGATTTGTAGGATTATCTTATGCTTTACTTTTAGCATGTTAGATTTCCTTATGCTTATGTTGTAGCATGTTTTAGTCGTGACATCTTGTTATGATAGTACCAATGATCTGGTCAGTAGCTTGGAATGTTACGCACGGGGGATGGCTAGGGTCCATGATGGCCTTATGATGCTATTATGGTTGGGAGGAATCGTGTACTTAGTTTGGTCATATTGTTCATTGCGATGTTATTTCTATTTATTGTGATGTTTCAGCATGATGTTTCCTTTTGTACTTTCCCTTTACTACTTGTTAGATGGTCCAATGTTGTTTCTATCTTTTAGTAGTGTGTTCAAGTGTTTATGCCTCAAAATGTGGATCTGGTACTCCCTGGTGTGGAGGAAATTCATTCCTTAGATTTTTACCCTTTTTGGTTTGGGCATGCTACTTTGGGATTTCAAGCCAAATTGTGCATCCTCGTATAAGGATGCAAGATCTCACATGGTGTGTTGGGTTTCTTTGTGTAACTTTGCACTTCCTTGTGTGAAACCCAACACTAGTTTATACTATTGAGCCAGGTACTTTCTCGCACCATTCAGTGAACTTTCTCATGTGGATGGTAGTTTCTCACGAGGTGTGTTTCACTTCCTCGCGTGAGAATCTATCCCTGTTGGTCTCATGTGAAAAACATGGGGTATCTAGGCTTGTTTGAGACAAGTTCAGAAGTTGGTTTTGGACACCCTTTTAGGTTTTACACCTTCCTAGTTCAAAACAGATTTCCTAAGGGGTTTAAAATATATCATTAAAGTATAAGTTGACATATATTTAATTCCTTATACTTAAGATATATTTTAATATATGCGATGAGTCTTTTGAGATAGGTCCCAAACCTCTATGAGTTAAGATAAAGATTCTAGGAAATTTGAAGGCTTCATAAATTCAAACTTAGCCAAATTTCAGGGCTTCAGGATTTTAGACTTAGCCAATTTTCAGGAGTCATCTTTTTTCTTTCAGCTTGGTTGATCTCTAATGTTTTCTTGTTTATGTTTTAGTTAGTGGTGACACTTGGAGATCTTTGGTGTTTGGTTGTTGGTTAGTCTTCTATTGTGATCTTTATGATCCACATATGATGGTTGTCTTTTGCTTTCATACTTGTTTAAAAAAATTCATCTCGACTTATATTTAACCTTGTTCTAAGGATATTCGGGCAGGGCATTACAACACACACAAATAGAAAATAAAAGAACATCTGTACAGAGTATTCTTCTCGACTCTAGAAGTCCATTTGACTAAACATAGAGATCAGGAAGAATCCATTTATTTGGCTACTCCTATGTAACACAATTCTAATCTACTAAGCTCTACCAACAAAAGACAATTTACAAACTAAAAGTGATTAACACACTGGAACCATCTTTATTGAATTCAAGAAATTACATTACATTCAAGAAAACTTTTAACTATTGAAAAAAAACTCTCTACAAGCTTTTACAATGCTTCTATCACTAATTATCCCAGTCTCTAACTCCCTCTGCCATCTGGGGACCTTCAACTTTTTTATCCCCATGCCACCTTTTTCAACAAATCATCAAGATTCAGCTTCAACCACCTTCTTTGACTTTGTAACTTCTTTCTTGTTTGTAAAAACTTCTTGGCTGACATGTCCTTTTTCTTAATCCATGTATTCTCTTTCCTTCTTTTGAATTTTTTGGCCACAACATTGTGAACAAGTCTTTCTCACCTCTTCACATCTCTTTCTCTACTAACTATATTCCAAATTGTGATGTTGTGCCTGACTATCTTATTGCCTATTTCATGCCTTTAGGACTTATCCTCTAACCATCAATGTGTTCATTGTGATGCTGCAAAATGACTGGTCATGACTTTGCATCACTTCCATTTGACTATCTACATAACCCTACGATCATACAAAAATAGGCTTTGTGCAACTTCGCAATTGTTTTCCTTAATTGCCTTCTACCTCTTGCGACCTTGCGATCCTTTGAGTGCATCTTCACCATGTTTTACCTAACTTAACATTTATGGCTTGCAAGGATGTGAAACCATCTCTTTTCCTTTGATTATTATTTTGGTACTATTATGTTACATTAACCATTAGTGGTTGCGATGATGCAATATACTATCTTTCCTTCCTTCACAACTTTGTTGGCTTCATTTTTTGTTAGTCATTTGAAGTTTTGATCTTGTGTTAAGCTTCCATCTTAACTATTTCGCATCTTCATATGTCTCATTTGTTGTTAGCTTTTGACGGTTTCAATCCTGCATTAACCCTTGTTCTTCACTTTCTCACCACTTCAAACACCTTTCACATTTCCTCTTGCTTACTATTATGATCATGCAAAACCTCAACATTGACAGTTGCACAAATCTGCACATTTAATTAATTTAACTGCTCACTTTCCTACAAATATGAGAAATTGAATGAAATTTCTGAAGTCCTCATTATACTTATTCAAAAAATTTATTCAATGTGATCCACTCCTTGACCACAAGAATGAAAATGAACTAGGGCTTGGAGTAAAACCCTAGGGTGCTCCACACCATTCTCCTCCTTTGTGAAAATGAGTTTAAGCGGGCTCAGTTGGCAGTAGTGCTAGACTAATGCATCATTTCTTGAAGTCTTCTTCATCAATCCAAGTAGCTTTTGTAGTAGGTAAACCTTTCCATTGAACAAGATACTCCATGTATACTAGATGTCTTGTTGTTTTCTTCACTCTAGAATCCAATATCCTTTTTTCTTGTAGTTTCTATTGAATTAGTATTTTGATCTCTTGGATGTCTTTCTCCATTTTTATTTTCTAAGTATCCTCTAGAATCTTAGGTCCTTTGTAGGAAATTAGATCTTTCACATAGAAGACTAGTGATAACCCTAAATCCTTAGGTAAATCAATTTTATAAGCATTCTGTCCATACTTCTCCAAAAATTTGCAAGGGCCAATTCTTCTCATCTACAATTTTCTAGGCATTCCTTTTTGTAAGTTGGATTTATTTAGGTGCACTAATACCAAGTCACCAATTTAGAATTACACATCCCTTCTTCCTTCATCCACCTTTTTCTTCAATTTCTGATTTGCCTCTATCAGAGTTCTCTTTACTTGATCATGTTTTTCTTTCATGGACTATGAAAAATCTTCAACATGTCCACTAATTGATCCTGGTTCTTTTATCTCTCTAAGTTCATAAACTCCTCTGGGGTGTCTGCCATAAACAATCTAGAATGAACTCTTACCAGTAATTCTGTTGATACCATCATTGTAAGAAAATTCTTCCTGTGATATAACTTGATCTCAAGTCTATCCATATTCCTTTCCTAGACATCTGAGAAGATTTCCAAGTACTCTATTTATCACTTCAGCTTGACCATCAGTCTGAGGATGTTATGAAGAGCTATGGGACAAATTTGTTCCCAATATCCTCCATAATGTTTTCTAGAAATAATCCATGAACTTGGCATCTCTATCAGACACTAGACTAACTAGCAATCTATGAATCCTAACTACTTCATTGAAAAACATCTGTGCTATGTAGCTTGCATCATGAGTGGTTTTACATGGTATAAAATGACTCATTTTACTAAATCTATCCACTACTACAAACACACCATCAAAACCTATTTTAGTTCTAGGTAACCCCACAATGAAATTCATACTTAGACATTTTCAAGGTCTATTAGGTATGGGTAATGGTTGATACAAACCAACATTTGATGGGGTTCCTTTTTCTTTCTGACAAATGATACATTGTTCAACATACTTTCTTACATCTCTCTACATGTTAAGCCAATAATAATATCTACTTACAAGCTATAGGGTTTTGTTTAATCCAAAGTGTCTACTCAAATATCCATTATGCTATTCTTGGATAAGGTTATCTCCCATTGAACCTTTTGGAAAAAAAAGTTGATTGTCCTTAAATAATAAACCATTCTACAATGTATAATTAGAAAACCCACTATGAAAATGATTTTCAAAAGATGAGCATACCTTTTAGGGTTCTAAGAAATCTTCATCTCATATATAGAGTCCTTTGAATTCCTCTACTCCAATGCTTTTCAATTGAATTTCCTACACTGTTAGCAACCTTCTACTTAAAGCATCTACTACTTTTTTATTGATACCCTTCTTGTGCTTAATGGTGGAAGTGTAGGACTGCAAAAATTCCACCCATTTTATGTCCTCAAACTTAGTTTCTCCTATGAATTGATGAAGCTTAAGGCCTCTTGTTTATAAAGACTAAAAATTCCTTGGGCAATATATAATGTCTCCATTTCCTAAGTGCTTGAACTAATGCATATAATTCAAGATCATAGGAAAAATACTTGGATTTGGCTTCATTCAACCATTCGCTAAAAAATGCAACATGTCTTACTTCTTGACTTAAGACTACTCCAACAATAATATTGCTTGCATCACACTCTACTATAAATAGTTTCTCAAAGCTAGGTAGTACCAAGATTGGTTTAGTAGCTACCTCTTTCTTTAGTCTTTCAAATCCTTCATCTGCCCTTTTTGTCCACACAAACTTTGTCTTCATTCCTCCTTTGATAGTGTCCATAATAGGAGCACACATCTCACTAAAGTTTTTGATTAACTTCCTATAAAATTGTGCCAAATCATGAAAAATTATGACAACTGTACTTGTCTTTGGTGTTGGCCAAGTTAAAATTTCTTCGACCTTTTCTTCATCCATGTTCAACTTACCCTGTGATACAACAAAACCAAGGCAAACTAGTTCTTCTTTCATGAACTCACATTTTCTAGATTGATGGTCAATTTTTCTTCTTTCAACCTTCTCAAAATAATTTCCAAATGTTTGAGATGCTCATCCTTAGTATTATTATAAACCAAAATGTCATCTAGGTAAACCACCACAAAATAACCAATATAATGTTTCAACACTTCATTCATTAGTCTCATAAATGTGCTTGGTGCATTTGAGAGACCAAATAGCATGAATAACCATTCATATAACCCTTCAGTGGGTTTGAAAGCTATCTCCCACTCATCACCTTCTTTCATTATGATTTGGTAGTTACCACTCTTCAATTCCATTTTAGACAAGTACTGTGCACTTCCTAGAAAATCTATTATATCTTCTATTCTAGGAATAAGAAATCTATATCTTATGGTTATCTTATTTATAGCTCTAGAATTAGTACAAAGTCTCCACTTAACTCCTTTCTTTGGTGCTAGCACAACTAGTATTGCACATGGGCTGATGTACTCCTTGGTCAATCCCTGATCTAGTAGTTCTTAAATCTGTCTAGTAATCTCCTTGTTTTGTTCAGGAGTCATCTTGTAAGTAGCTTTGTTTGGCAATGAAACTCCTGGTACAAAATCAATTTGATTAATTACTACCCTCTATGGGATTAGTTTGACTAGTGTACCATCACTGATGATATCCCTAATCCAAACAACTTATACCTCCTTTGGAAAAACACTAGGTTTCTTCACCTCTTCTTCTCTGTGCTTAAGCATGACAACAAACCTAATTTCTTCTTATTTTAGGTCCTTTAAGAACTCCTTCCCACTCATCAAAAGTGTTTTTGTAGTAGCCTTATTAAAATAATACTTATTTTTCTTTCCATGATGTACTACCTCTCTGTCATATTGCCAAGGCCTTCCTAACAATAGATGACAAGAATCCATGGGGAGTACATCACATAGAATTTTGTCTTGATACTTCCCACTAGTGATGTCTGCCCATACTTGTTCATTCACTAGGATGTTTTGCCCTTTGTTCAACCAAATCACTCTATAAGGAAAAACATGCAGTATCTTTGTTAAACTAAGATTTTGTACTGCTTCCTCTGACATTACATTGTCAGTAAAGCCTGAGTCTATAATAAATTTGTACACTTTACCTAGGTTTTTGTAAGTAATCCTAAATAATGCCCTTCTCTGCTTAGGCTCTTCCATTATTGGTCTTTAACTAAGACCCTCCTCAACATGAGGTTTTCACCCTTTTCTACATCAAGATCCACCTCACTTGTTTCGTGATTTCTTTCCTCTTGGATGTAGTTGATTTTGTTCTCTCCATAGGATGATGATGCCTTCTTTGGAAATCTATAGGCAAGATGCCCCAACTTTCCATAGTTATAACATTTCATATTGCTGAAATGTGAGCCTTTTCTATTGTTGTTTCCATTCCTACCTCTGCCACCATTGTTGGATCCTCTTCCTCTATTAGATACACCTCTATGACTAGTTTCATTAGTTTGCTCATTCTATTTGGAATCATTGAAATTTCTTTGATCATTGGTCCTTCCACTAGAACCTCTTCTAGAGCCTCCTCTAAAATCTCTACCTCTTGCAAGTGTCTTTGAGAATTTATAGTCCAAATATCATGAGGACTACAAGTTGTGCAATTTATCATGTATTACATCTACATTTTCTTATAAGAGTGTTTCAAGTATTGGTATAGTCTCCCTACAATGATCCCAATATCAAATGCTTATAAGAGTTTTTTTAAGGTTTGGAACCACTTCAACATCCTTTACATGGTTTCAAGGTAATGTCGTTATGGAAGAGACTTCTACAAGGGAATGAGCCTTGTGATTATGGCATTTACACAGAAGCAAGACTTGCTTCTTCAACCCCTTACACTCAACTCTTCACAAAAGTTATTCTTTGAATAGTGAGAATAGCTACTACAAATTCTTGGGAGCCAAGTGAACCTACACCTATGCTACATTTTCTAGAGACATGGGATAAATTACTATTGGCTTCAGTACTTCATACCATTCTAGATCATATAGTGATGCCCAAATTAATAACAATAGTAGATAGTTGGGATCCTTGTACGGAGAGTGAGCCAATACATGCATGATTACATCCTTAGCTTGCATTGTTGGGCTAGCATATGGATCCTCTATATCCAACCATTCATTATAAATTAGGGAATGTACTTCATGCATAGCATGCATGTGATGCATCTGCATATGCAATTTTATCACCTTGGAAAATTGTATTTGATCTTGCCAATTGAGAATAATTGATTATTCATTTTATTGTACCTAATATGATGACAATTCTACTAGAATTTGTAATCAACGTAGTGAATCAACAACTAGACATATGGCTAGTTCCTATCTAAAAATATTTGCTATGATATGTTTTTGTAAAATTTCTTGCGAACTGTGACCATTTTTCCTAGTCTACATTATTTTTGTGTAGAATCTTGAGGTAAGTCACTTAGCATTGGTTGAGTGAGTTTTATTGTTTTATCATTTAGATTTTGGAATGTGTATGCAACTAGATCAATTTTTTTGTTGTGCTAAGATTTAATAAGCACCTTTGAAAATATCTCTAAGATATGCATGTTTAGAAGGAAATATAAAGAGATACATGTTTAGAAGGAAAATAAAAGAACATTTACACGTACATACGCAACATGTCCATCACGTACATATGAAACATGTCCTCCAAAACTTGATTCACTCGCTTGGTCTGCCCATTGGTCTGAGGATGGTACACTGTACTAAAATTGAGCCTAGTGCCCAATGCTATTTACAACTCTCTCCAAAACAATGAGATGAACAGTGAGTCCCTATATGATCTTATGGGGAATGCCATGTATGTAGTGTGCATGGGAGAGAAGTGGGTAACCTTGGTCAACGTGTCAATGGCCACCAAAATGGCATTATGGTGATGAGATGACAAAGGGAGACCAACAATGAAGTCCATAGATATAACATTCCACTTCCACTCTGCAATCTCATGAGGCTAAAGGAGCCCACTGGGATGATGCTGCTCTCCTTCACCCTCTGACACTCGAGGCATCTCACAACTATGTTAGCAATCTACACTCTCATGCCTGGCCAATGATATAAGTGTCTCAAATCTGCATGTAACTTTTTAACACCAGGGTGTGCTGCATAAGGTGCTTTGTGAGCCTCAAGTATAATGAGCTTGTGCAAACCCCCAATGGAAGGTACATACATACGTCCTCTATGATGCAAAAGCCCATCGGACTCCAAAAAATACTCTAAATACTTCCCTTCTAAGGGTCTCTGAGTATGCACCACCTAAATAACCTCTGCATAAAGCTCATCTGCTAGCAAGTGTTGAAGAATCTACTCTCTCAAATTGGTACTAGTAGTCATAGATGATAACTCATGGTGCCTTCTACTTAAGGCATCTGCAACTACATTCTCCTTCCCCTTGATGTAATGAACATAAAAATTGTACTCACAAAGGAACTCCATCCACCTTCTCTACCTAGCATTAAGATTTGGCTGCATGAATATGCACTGCAAGCTCTGGTGATCGAAATGAATCTCAAATCTATGACCTAGTAGGAATTGTTGCCACCTCACTAAAGCATGAACCACTACTGCAAGCTCTAGGTCATGAGTAGGGTAATTGAGTTCATGAGTCTTCAACTTCCTAGACTTGAAGGAAATAGGTTGGCCATCCTGCATAAGCACTGCCCCTATACCATCCAAGGATGCATCAGTGCAGACCACAAAATCTACAAATGGGTCTGGTACTGCAAGAATTGGTGCACTCATGAGGGCTCTCTTGAGCTCTTGAAAAGCTCTATCACACCTCTCTATCCACTCATATTCTTTCCCTTCCTCTTAAGAGATGTGATGGGGTGTGCCAATTTAGGGAATCCTACAATGAAGCATCAATAATAGCCTGCTAGTCCCATAAAGCTCCTCACCTTAGTAACATTGGTGGATGCGGGCCAATCAATGATGGCCCTAATCTTTGATGGGTCTACTAAGACACCATCGCCTGATATGACATGACCCAAATAACATATCTTAGGTCTAAAGAATGCATACTTCGACAAGCTACCAAACAAGTGGTTCTCCTTCAACTTCCGTAATACCTGTCTCAAGTGCTCTTCATGCTCCTTCTCATCATGAGAATATATCAAGATGTCATCTAGGAAGACAACCACAAACTTATCCAAAAAGGTATGAAATACTCCATTCATGAGGCTCATGAATATAGCTAGAGCATTTGTGAGACCAAATGGTACTACAATGAACTCGTAGTGACCATACCTAGTACAAAATGTAGTCTTAGGGATATCACTATCCACAATCCTCAACTAATGATAACCCAACTTATGATCAATCTTTGAAAATACTCGAGCACCCTACAACTGATTGAAGAGGTCATCAATCCTAAGAAGAGGGTATCGGTTCTTGATGGTTACTTTGTTCAATTGCCGATAATCAATACACAACCTTAGTGATCCATCCTTCTTCTTAATGAAGATCACTAGTGCAACCCAAGGTGATACACTAGGTCAAATATGACCCTTCTCTAAGAGTTCCTCCAACTAAATCTTTAGTTCACTAAGCTCATGAGTAGTCATCTTGCAAGGTGCTCTCGACACTGGCTCTGCCCCTGGCACAAGATCAATATGAAAATCCAATGCTCTAGGTGGAGGTCTACCAGGGAGCTCTGAAGGAAAAACATCCACAAACTCTTGCAATATAGAAAAATCATCGAGTGATGGCTCCCCCTCTGAATCTTCCTCCCTATTGCTGATGGTGATAGTGAACAACTAACATCCCTTTCGCATGCACCATCTAAGCTGCATAGCGAAAATCATAGGAAGGGATATGGGTCTCTTAACCCCAAGGATCACTCTAGAGATACTATCCTCATCCACACATTCCACCCTCTTCTGTCGACAATCCATCTTGGCACTGTGGGCATAAAGCCAATCTATGCCAAGAACAACATTGTAAGAACCTAGAGGGGTAATGCATAGATCAGACATCGTGGACATGTCTCCAATCTGGATCGGGGCTCCTGAGGCTAACTCTACCTCCCAATTGACATCCTGTCTAACTGCCACTAGCTCATAATGCTCCACAACAAAAAGAGATATAAATGAACTAGTAGCTCCAGAATCAAATAAAATAGTAACCATGCTACCCTATATACTACCTGTAGCTTGATGCTTAGACTACTACAAAAACTCTGTGGGACTTGCCTACATCACCAATTGTCAGCTCTGAATATGCCCCTCTCTGACCACCGAATGATTTTCCCTGAGGACATTCTCTAGCTATGTGACCCATGCCACCACAAATGTAACATGGTCCTCATGTGTATGATCATGTACCCTATGATCCAGACTGTTGTGGGCCTCCTACCCTGCTAGATACACTGAAACCACCCCTAGAAGACTATTGAGTCTTCGCTGGTTGTGATTGTTGGGTATGTACTTTCTGATCCTACCTCGGACCCTGTGAATGCCACTGCTTGGGCTTGGAGCCCTGATAACATTGTGAGGGTTTCTGCTACTAAGATTGTTAGCCCTTAGAGGACCTTGCTGTGTAGTTTTGATTCCCCTTCCAAGGGGGTTTTTGCTGAGTAGAGTTTCGGTTCTGAGACTGATCCCATGACTCCTGTCTACCTTGAGTATCCTCTATAACTAGTGCAACCTTAACTACCTGTCTGAAGGTAGTAGGAAAGGCCATACGAACTGGACCCTGAAGGGAGAAATTCAGGCCCATGATGAATCAGTGCACTCATAGTTTCTCGTCCTTCATGTACTCAACATATGGAAGGAGCTCAAGAAACCTGCTCTCATACTAAGCTATGGTGAGACCCCTCTGATGTAGAGAGTGAAACTACTCAATCTGCTTTTGTCTAAAGTGCTCAGACAGGTACCTCTCCCTAAATCTCTCCAAGAATGACTCCCATGTGAGGGTATCCATGCTCACTCCTCCTATAGTCTCCTCTTGATGCCACCAATTGGAGGCATCTCCCCTCAACTGATAAACTGAAAGATGTGCCTTTAGATTACTCCCATAAGGACATAATCCGAAGCATCACAAAAGACTCTATAACCAGGCCTCTGCTGCTGTTCCCTCTGTGGAATCGGTAAAGAGTGGTGGTCTGAGTCATATCAACTCCCTGATATCATCTCCTATATGTCTAGGAGGTTTGTCAAGTGGTTGTCCTCTCTGATGTATTGACTCACCCTCATGGTCACCTTGTCCCTCTACCTGCCTCGATGGGGGACTCCCACTCCTCTCTCTATCTCTGGCCCCGCCTCTTATGGGAACCTGTGCTTCCCTTTCAAGAATCTATTGCCCTGGCTGAACTATAGGTGCTACCCTCTACTGGACTACGCCAATCAATGCCTGAAGGGCATCCAAAATATCCTGATTCAGATTTGGTGGTGGTGGAGGTATATCCTCTTGTCCCGCTCTACCACCTCTCGCACCATGACCTCTACCTTGTCGGTTGCTCCGAGTAACAGGAGGCATCCTACAAAATTAAAGCTTTAGTTAAGTTTAGAAGCATAATGGTTTTAGGTTCCTAGTGTTGAAACATGGGCTCTGATACCAAAATGTCATGCCCAAAATATATGGGCAAAACACACACAATTTTTTAATTTTTTTAAAATAAACTAATACTTAAGATAATGTGGTCGACTAAGGTTTAGATGTATAACTAAAATGGAACTAATTAACTATTCCCTTTTATCAACTTGATAATTTGAACGTCATTACGATTTTAATCATTTGACATTAAGAGAATTTGATACTTTAGAAGATCAATTTAAATCTAACTATTCCATGCATGCTAACTATGTTTTTAAACTTGAATTCCCAAATTTAAACTAACTTTAAAATCTTCTCTAACATACTTAGATCAATCCAATTTATATAAAATGTACGTTCAACATTAAAATGCAATTATTAAGATTAATCTAATTTAACTCACAATATTATAAAACTAGTTAATAGAACACCAAAATTATTTTAATTACAATATGCAAATTTCAAATTTGAAAACTTTTAAATTAGAACTAATAAATAATCTAACAACTAAGACACTATTTTATACTAACATCTATAATAACATACAAACATTTTATTACTTTCTAATATTATCAAGACTCCTAATCTAATTATAGATTAATGCCATTCTTAATTTAAAATATTAGCAATCTAAAACTAACTAAACATCTTTACTACCTAGATTGCATACTAATATACTACACTTATGCAACATATAATACTAAACTAAATTTCAAAAAGACTTTATTGAAATCCACTTACTGATTTGATTAACAATTTAATGCTTAAACTCATTTAACAACTATTAATAAAATTATCTAATAACAACAATCAAATCCTATACTATCCTAATCTACCTACCAACTAGCAACTACACTTCACAAATAAAAAAAAACAAATAACAATTATAATATAATACTACCTAATCATACCTACTAGCTACAAAGGCTAGCTTATAGCCTGTCCCACGCTGCCCCAAGGTACTGACACGCTGACATAGGTATGTCAGTGTAGTACCTTCCTCTAATTGCGTGGGTGATGGGCAATAAGAAAAACCAGCGCATGGGGAGAGTTTTGTGTTTGGAGGAGTAAAGTTAATAAGGTAAAGTTTAAATTTTAAAGGACTACTTTATAACATCTTCCCTTGCTCCCCCCAATCGACATGACCACTGTACCTTGCTGCAGGATGATTGGAAATTGCCATGCCTAGCATTGAAATGGGAAGTAGAAATAAGGTAAGAGGTGGGGAGGAATAAAATTAAGTGGGTGAGCATCTTATTGCTTTTTTAAAAAAAAAATTTATTAAATGAATTGACATAGAGACCTAGACAAGTACCTTGCCTTTTGTCACATGGAGTTTAGTACTAATGAGGATTGTGCTCAAATTTGGCAGGAGATGATTTGAAGCTAGATTTAGTGATGGTTAGATAGCCATAGGAGTAAATGCTAGAAGTTTTGTTGTTGAGAGATGCCAACAAGATGTCCATTTAAATATTTTAAATTTTAAATGCATTTAGTTTATAATCCTTTTTAAAAGATTTAACATTGCTTTTTGGTTGCAACACAAAAGAATAATTTAGAGAATATTCTTTGTGACTTGGGGGGAATTAAAAATTTCCTCATACATTTTCCAGAGAGGTTTTTAACTCCTGGAGGTGCACTCTTCCCCTTTTTTTTTTGAAGCCAATTTTGTCTAAGTGATGATATATCTTGTTTCTTGCCATATATATATATTTAAGAGTGAATTCTAACCCAATGACAACATAGATTTTCCTATGAACAATATACTAATACAAGGATATGAATAGGGTTATTTCTTTTCTTTCTCCTACCACTCATATTTTATCAATCATCATATAACAAGGTGTATGTTCCTTTTTATTTAGAATACAAGGAGATACATAATTCTTAACCAAATTTGATTTTGTCAATTATCTAATTTAACAAGGAGAGGAATGAATATGTTGTTCACAATGTAGGATTGTTCATTTCCTCTTAATACATATAAAATTGAATTGAAAACTTCAACATATCCAATTTACATATTTGAAAACTTGAAATTCATAATTCAATAACATTATCCATTAATCTATTTTCTCACATACATATGCATAGTTTGAAAACACATAAGAGCAATGCAAGGAGGTTTTTGAAATCTTTTCCTTTCTCTATTATTTAACCTGGTTCAAGGCTCCATCGAGAAAGAACTAGTAAGAAAACCTGACATCTTTGCCAATACATCAAAGTTTAAAATACAAGTCAATTGAATTCTCTTCAAGGGCTTTCACAAGAGATCTTTACCAAAGTCTTAAATGCATCAAGGAAGCCATGGGGGAGACAAGAACCAACATGGAGGTAAAATAAAACAATAAGATGAACAATTCAAGTATGCATTTTGAACCCGATTTTGCATAATAGGTTCAACAATGAACCAAAATAGGGGGGAGGTGAATTTTTTCAATAGGAGATGTCAATCACCATACCATAACATAGCCTTTTTGGGGCTAAAATTCAATTTTTTTTGTTATTCTACAATTGCCTTTTCGGGGCCAATATAACAAGGGTGTTCATTCCTTCCTTTCTTCAAGAATTCAATTTTTTATACAAGGTATGGGATGACAAGTAGGGGCCCATACACTGTACCCTCTTTCCCTCCTCTCACCATGAGAGGAGACTCGACGCTATTGAGGTTCAACTAAGGCCCTTCCCCCATACATGGAAACTTCTTCCCTATCCAAGGGTGAGTGATGCCAAAACAATCCCCATGAAATCCCCTCAAAACAAAAAACATCAAAGCAAGCATGAGAATAACATCAAAAGAAAAACAAGTTAAGATCCCTCCAAATCAACCCCAACACACAAGCAAACAATACAAAAACAACACAATGCCTTATGCATGATTCAAGCAAGATTCGAGCATGAACAAATGAATAAAACAATTCAAAGAAGTGAAGAACTCCTACCTTCACCAAAATAGTTATGGAAAAAATGGTGGGTTGAGAAGAGCTTTTCCTTTTCTTCCTTCAATCTTCAAACTTTCTCCAAAACTAGAGATTGGGTAACAAAACCAAAACTACTCCAAAATGCCTCTAAGTATGATCCTTAATCCAACTAGACTTCAAGTAACCCCAAGATGGAGTTTTGGGTCGCCAACTCAAGTAAGGAGACAATCAATTTTCGCAATCAACCAAAAATAGGGTTTTTGAGTGACCCTAAAAGTCAACCCAAGAGACTAAGGGGTTGGAAAGTGCTCCCCACCCACATCTTTACCCCTAGGGTACTTAAATTTAATATTTTTAGGCCTTAAAGACTTAATAGGAACAATTAAAAGCTAGGAGAAATACTAAGACCAAATAACAACCTTTAAAGAATTATAATACAAAGATAACACAATTTAACAAGGGGTTCAATTTCGTCTTTCCATTGGATTTCCTAGCTAAATTTCTTGCAAACTTATTGCACACATTAGTAGTTCAAGAAACACACACACACACACACACACACACACACACATACACACACACACACACACACAGACATGTAAAAATACATATCAAGAAATTCATGTTAATTAAAACATCCATTTTTCTACAAATCAATTGTTTACCTCATTCTATTCATTAAAATTGAAAAATCAAAGTATTAATTTTGCATTCATTTACTTCATCATTAAACACGTTCATAAAGCATTAAATGATGAAAGCAAATACTGAAGTAAAGCATCACACATCCTAAAATAGCATAATAATGTTCAGTGCATCAATAATGTTTTGACATATCGAGTCATGAGTATCAAAAAAAAAAAAAACAATGTATCATCAATGCTAGGATGGTTTAGGGCGAGGCCTCACAAGCAGAGCAACCCTCTTTTATAGTTTCATAGATCCTAGATGGTACGAGATATGTGCTAGTCTGAACCAAAATGTAATGTTGTAAAGCAAGATTAAATGCTATGTAAATGTCGACTTCCTCAATAGAGGATATTTTTGTAAATAAGATTTCTAAGTGGAGAAATGAAATTAAAATTAAGTTATTTGAAAACATGTGTTGTAAGACATTTTCTCTATTAGATTCCTTCTTTATGCATAATTACAAAATTACAAATTAATAGGTGGGAATCTTTAACATAAAAATGAATAGCAATGAGAACATGGTAAATCAAATGTGAGAACTCTCTATCTTCTAATGAACTGCTACTCTAGATCTTGCAAGAAACTCAATTAAAATTGGAAACCATGGAAAAAAGGATGAGTGAAATGGCAACCCATAAAGGGCAGAACCATGAGGAAGTGCAAACCACACCCACTTTTAAAGCAGAGACAAAAGTCTTTGAACATGACAAAACCCCTTCTCCTAAGTGATCAAAAAAATAAAAGAAGAAAGAAATGGTAGCTGATTTATCAGCAGACATAAAGAAATGGTAGCTGATTTATCAGCAGGCATAAAGAAAAGTAAACCACCTAAGTTTTCTAGTTTTGAGTCTAGGGAGGAAGTGGAAGCCTAGGTAAATGAGATGGAATAATATTTTGAGATTAGGAATTTCTCTGAGACCTCAAAGGCAATTTGGGGAATATATCATTTCACTAGAGAAGTTGCAACCTGGTGGGGAAATACCAAGGTCAAGAAAAACATTAGAACCACTAAAATCATGTGGAAAAAATTTGTGAGCATATTTCAAAAATATTGGTTGCCTCAGACCTTTTATGATCAAAATCTTTTAGATTTCTAGAATTTAAAACAAGGAGACATGTTAGTACATAAGTACTGGGAGAGGTTCACATGATTGCTTAAATACATGCCACCTTATTAGTGGGACACTAATTTGAAGGTGAGAAAATTTATCATGGGGTTCAACAATAGGATAGGAGGAGCTATTGATGTTCTCACTCCTCGAACCATGGAAGAGGCCCTAGAGAACGATGTTCAACAATAACACAAGATCATAAAGGATGACTCTATTCGAGACAACAAAAGGAAAACTACCTGGAATTTGGATGGTGCTAACTTTGGACCCCAAAAAAAGAAATTTAAGGATTATAAGAATAATAAACTTGAATTAAAAAGCGATGGAGAAAGGGATGTCAAAAGCAATTTTTATATGAATAAAAAATAATAGGAATAATGAGAAGAAGGGACCACCAAGAGGATGTTTTAACTATGGAGGGGATAATTTTATGAAACAACGCCCCATTAAACCCAACATTAGCTAGCCATAGCGACTGCCTTTTTCATAGCAGCAACAAGCTTTTCTACAAAGGATTCATGCAGTCCTAGATAATAGGCAAGTTGAGTAGCAAATAGGCCCCATTGAAACTTTGGGTAAGATTTATGGGAACCTTCTGTCCATATTAATTTATACTAGAGCATCTAAATGTTTTATATCACCTAGGTTGTTAGGTAGGTTCCCAAGAAGATCTAGTTTTATGGCAAAACTATGGATAGTCGAGTATGCTAACCAGTTAAGGGCTAAGGTGGAGTAGTGCATGTTTGAAGCTCAGGTTGAATTTCTAAATTTCTCAATGGAATTGAACTTATATGTAGCACCGCTAGGGTAATATGACATTATTATAGGAATTAATTGGCTCAGTGAACATAAGGCCAAAGTAGATTGTCTTGCCAAAATTATAAACTGTGTGGATGATCAAGGCAAACCCACAAGCATTTCATGGATTAAACATGAAATTAGATCAAAATATATTTCTACAATGCAATTTAAGAGATATGGGAGGAAAGGCTATGAGATTTTTGTAGTTAGGATCGAGGATACAAGGGAATCTAAAATAGCCACATTTGGGGATGATTACATTTATGAAGATGGGGAAATTAGGAAAAAGTTTAAAGAATCCTTCGAAGAAAAATACCCCTATTTTAAGAATTATCAAGATGTGTTTCCTGAGGAACTTCCTAGATTACCCCCTTCTTGAACATTTTATTTTACCATAGACTTGATACCAGGAGAAGAACCCATATCTCGAGCTCCATATAGGATGACAACTACAGAGTTAATGGAATTACATATCTAACTATAGGATATGCTAGATAAGAAGATCATTTGGCCTAACATTTCAATATGGGGAGCCCCAATGCTATTTGTAAAGAAGAAGGATGGAACCATGAAACTATGTATAGATTATAGGATGCTTAATAAAGTCACCATAAAAAATTGGTACCCATTGCCGAGAATAGATGATCTTTTTAACCAAATGAAGGGTGCGACAATATTTTCAAAAATTGATTTAAGGTCAGGGTATCATCAACTTTATATCAAAGATGAGGATATACATAAGACAACATTTAGAACTAGGTATGGACATTATGAGTTTATAGTATTACCTTTTGGATTAAACAATACCCTAGCAACTTTCATGAATTTAATGAGCAATATATTTTAGGATTGTCTGGACAAGTTTGTATTGGTCTTTGTAGATGACATTTTTAATATACTATAAAAATGAAGAAGAACATCAGATGCACTCAAAAATAGTTCTACAAAGACCAAGAGAACACAAGCTATATGTGAAACTATCTAAGTGTGCTTTTTACCAAAAGGAAATTCAATATCTAGGGCACATTATATCAGCTTAGGGTATAGTAGTGGATCCATCTAAGATTAAAGTGATCAAGAAATGGCCCATACCTAGGAATGTATCCGAAATTAGGAGCTTTATGGGATTAGCTAGGCTCTGTAGAAAGTTTGTCAGGAATTTTTCAAGTACAGCCTATCCGATCACTTCACTTCAGAGAAAGGGAAAGAAATTCATCTGGACAAAGAAGTGCCAATCAACCTTCAAGTTTCTAAAAGAAAAATTGACTACTGCACCTATTCTGAGGGTACCTAATCCACAAAAAATAATTTGTTGCTATAACAGATGCATCTAGAGAAGGATTAGGGGGTGTGTTAATGTAGGATGAACAAGTCATTGCTTATGAGTCTAGAAAGCTAACAAATTATGAACAAAATTATGCATCTCATGGTCTTGAATTAGCAGCAATTGTACATGCCTTACAAATGTGGAAACATTACTTTATTGGAAAACCTTTTGAGCTTAGATTTGATCACCGTAGTTGAAGTATATATTCACCCAATAGAATCTTAATGTTAGACAAAGGAGATGGCTGGAATTCTTAGTAGATTATGAGTTTGATACAAGTTACATTAAAGGTAAGGAAAATAAGGTGGTAGATGCCCTAAGCCAGAGAAGACATATCTCAATAATGATTACTATAAACTTCAAGTTGAGGGACCAAATCTTACGATGTCTAGAGCATGATGAGTTTTATATGGAAATCAGCTTGGCTCTTATTAGAGATCCACAAGATCCTAAGTATTCAGAGTTTATCCTAGAAGAAGATGGATTACTAAGATACCACCATAGAATTTATGTGCCCAACAACCCTGAACTTTGAAGACTAATTTTAGGTGAATATCACTTAGCTCCATATTTAGGACATCTGAAAGTGATGAAAATGTTATTTGATATAAAACCTTTATATTTCTAAAAGGGGATGAAAAGGGAAATAATTGAGTTTGTAGCAGGGTGTTTAGAATGTCAAAGAGTAGAGGCAGAACATTAGTACCCAATAGGCCTGTTACACCCAAATGAAGTACCCAAATGGAAGTGGTAGGTAATATCCATGGATTTTTTACAAGTGTTATCTATGACCTGGAATTGACACAACACTATTTTGGTCATGGTTGATAGATTGAATAAGGTTTCTCATTTCATACTAGGGAATTTATCTAATGGAGCACCCAAAATTGCCCATAAGTTCATAAAAGAGATTTTTACGTTGCACAAAATTTTGGAGAAAATTATTTTAGATAGGGATGCTAGGATAACTTCTAGACTCTAGCAAACATTATTTACAACTTTGGGTGCCAAATTGAATGTTAGTTTAGCCTATCATCTTGAGACAAATGGTCATACAGAACAAGTAAATCAAGTATTAGAAGATCTCCTAAGAGTATACTGTATGGACCGATAGTACAAATGAGAAACATACTTACCCCTAGTAGAATTTGTATATAATAAATTTTATCAATCCACCATTAGAATGAATCCCTTTGAGGCTTTGTATGGTTGTAAGTGCATAACTCTAGTGAGTTGGAATCGATTGGAAGATAAAATCATTGTTGGGCCTGAAATGCTTCAGGAGATGGAGGAAGAAGTACTATAGATTTGTCAGAGGTTAAAGGAAACAAATGACATATAGAAGAGTTATGCTGATGTCAAAAGAACACCTAGAGAATTCTCAGTAGGGGACAATTTGTTATTAAGAGTTAAACCTCAAAAGAGTACCATTAAGTTTGGCAAGAATGCTAAGTTAGCCCTGAGATATGTAGGACCCTTTGAAGTTTTGGAGGTTGTAAACCCAGTGGCTTACAGGATTTCTTTACCACCAGCCCTTGCCAGGATGCATGATGTCTTCCATGTATCATATCTTCAAAATTATATTACCCACCATGAACATATGATTGATTGGAAATTACTGTAGGTGCAAGAACCAGGAGTGGTAAAGGTAAGACCACTCAGAATACTTAAGGTACATAAGCTACGCTTACGAAATTGAGAAGTAATGTAGTGTAAGGTCCAGTGGGACCAATATGTTGAAGATAATGCCACCTGGGAGGATTATCATGACATTTCTCAAAGATATCCCTATCTTTTCTCAGAGATTGAAAATTGAATACTTCTTTTCTTTTCATATAACTGACTATGTACTACTTAAATTAGTTATTATTTTCATCGAGGACGATGAAAAATTTAAGGGGGTGGGTATGTTACATCCCAAATTTTTATTTTTATCATAGCCATTGGTTTAACAAATTATTATCATGTGATGTAAGTTAGTTAAATATAGATGATGCATTAATTTATTTCTTCTTGATCATGTGAAGTGAGTTAGTTAATTATAGCCATTGTATCAATTTATTTCTTCTTGATCATGTGAAGTGAGTTAGTTAATTATAGCCATTGTATCAATTTATTTCTTCCTAATCATGTGAAATGAATTAGTTATTTAGACATGGATGAAATCTCTAACAGTCACTAAATGATCGACAATGGTTTTGAATTAACAATTAATATATCTTGAATTAATGTCTTGGTGAAAATGTTTGTTTGAATGATTGTAGGAAGAAGACTGAAGAGAGGGGAAGCATTTCTAAATGAGATCATCATAACGGGATGGTTGAATAGTCCAGTCATCTAAATTGACAGGTTTGACCTAAGACTACCCTAGCAAGGATATTCGGATTTGACAACATGTTGCATTATGGAACCGCATGAGCTATTAAAGGAACAATATAATAAATAATAAAAATTAAAACTATAATTCATACCTTTGAAAAAATTATTAGTGAATTCATTATTTACTCATTATTACTCACACTCAAATACAAACATATGTATATAAAAATAAGGTGACACCAATAAATTATAAGCTATAATCTAATGATGCCACTTTATCAATACATACATATGAACATATATAAGAATGAATAATAATAAAAAATAATAAAATAAACTTTTCAACTTCTTATTCTTTTCCTCTATTTTTCCTTCTTGTAAAAAAATTGATTTGTTTTGCATTCGAATGGGTTCTTGTAATTGATGGAAGTTGTAGAGCCAAGCTCTTTCTTTTTCTTTTTCTTTATATAGAGTCTCATGATCATATCTCAACACAGTCTTTTCATTCTTTCTTCTTTGCTATCAATGGCTCTCTGTTCTACATAAAGTGACTGGGAGTAATTCTAACAAGAACTACTACTCTTCTATTCTTCCCTTATCACCTTCATGTTCCTTGTTTGCGAGAATTAGAACAAGTAGCAGAGTCCATTCTCTCGACCACAGAGCATTCTAAAACATAATAGAGGTGTCACATAAGATTATTGCTGAACAACATTTTTCTTCTTATATTCTTTCATAATGCTAAGCTTGTTTTGATTAATGTAAAACACAAGAACCAAATTCATATACTGCCAAATCTTGTTTGTGTTTCTTTCCATATTGTTGCACTAGTCATGTATCTTTTGTGCCCTTTATGCACAGAATCTAAAATACAAATGCCTAATTATTTCAGACCAAATTCAAGGGAATATTAAATAGATTTTAGAATTGGAATCTGTCAATTATATCATTGATGTTACTTAATCATGATAGTGTATCAATCATGCGTAAATTTTTATCTCAACTCAAAATTTATTACATCCATTTATATCACACAGAGATGAAAATGATATCATGTAATCTGAACACCAAGGAATTCACTGGCAATTTTGTCATTATAGGTGAAGAGGTGTAAAGCAAATGCATTGGATATAAACTCACTAGCACCTAGGAATCACGAGCATGGTAGCCGGAAATGGTGAGGAGGTGTAGAGAGTCTACACAAATAAGAATGTAATTAGATTAAATATATAATATGCTAAAAACTATAATAGCTCATGCATGTTCCAGTTATGTAATATGTTGTCAAGTTAAGTGGTGGAGATCGGGTTTGTAGACCCAACTTGAAATCCTTGGTCACGGTAGAAATTAGGCAGATGTGCTGAACATGTGATCTTTGTTGTTTGTCCAAATGCTTCTGTTATTTTGGAGAATAACTGTTAGGACACTCAACCCACTTGATTACTCTAATGGTTGGGCTTATGAACATCCCAAACCCAATCCTAAGGTAGGGAGGGCCATTCTATTAATTTAGGATGAGTGAGGATAAGTAATGGTCTGCGGTTGGGAGGTTAAGCCTATGCCAATGCTTCTCCTCTCACCAATGCTAAGGCTTGGACAACAAGATAAAGGGATTATTATGTTAATATCATATGATATTTATCTTTAAACCCTTAGATGAATAGATAGATACTTTAAAACATTTACTTTTATGTTGAATAAGAATTTCAGTTGATATAATTAGCCGTTATTTTATTTTTAGGTGAATATGTTAGAAGTAGATAAACTATAGCAATGCATACATATTTCTTCATGTTCTAATAAAATCAGCTAAATATGAAATATAGTTAGAGTTTCTTTTAGTTATAACCAGTTAGTATAAATCATTGTCATGTGAAATGGAATTAGTTACTTGTAAAATTAGATATATCTGAGATTAAAATATGTTATGAAAATTCATATTTTACACATTTGTTAAATCTTTGATCACTTCTTCAAGGCTTCACTATAATTGTCATCTTTACTTGTAGAATGATTTAAACAATACTTTTATCTTGTCAAAGTCTAACTAATCATGTGCCCATTGTAGTTTCTTCTCATAACTGAACCTTTCCTCTAGGTGCTATTGTTATGTCCAACTTCTCACATTCTCTTCATCGATCATTTAGACATGACACTCAAATTAGTTAGAAAACTATCTAACCAATAAGGTTTGACATCAATGAAAATATAGAAATTGTTATAATTGTGGCTTCCAACATCTAGTACTGGTGATGAGAAAGAAGCAGTTGAGATGGTTTATGTTGCAGTTAAGGAAAAATGTATGAGAATGAAAATGCCCTTATTTTAAATGTTAGAAATAATGATACATGGATAATAGATAGTAGATTCTCACATCATATGACTAGTGACATAAGTAAGTTTAACAAACTTGAAGAAATTGATGATGGTGGAATTGTTAAGCTAGGGAACGATGTTCCATGTCTAGTGAAATACAGAAGATCATTAATGTTGAATGATAAATCACATATGATGATGTATACTAGGTAAAAGGACTAAAGTATAATATTTTGAGTATTTCTTAGTTGAAAAATATGTTGGAAACTATAATTGGAACAAGTGTTATATTGTCATTGATGTCAAACCTATTGGAGAGACATTTACTAATAGTGTAGAGTGCCATATTTGTTCATTGATGAAGAATATTTTAAAAGGGAGATAACTAGATGAACTAGTGAAGTTGTTGAGTGAAGAGGAGCAAGCATGATGAAATTACAATGGGCTCTTGATCCATTAGTCTTTGATAAGATGATGTATCATTTGTTTAGTGTATGAAGTGTAGAAGTGGTGAGTTAAATACAAGAAAAACATAGTGAACAGTGGTTGGTCAATGAAGGAGCTGAAATAGAAGATTAAGAAACTTAAGATACAACCACTCAAATAATATTAGCCAAGAAATAGTTATGACTAAGAAAGATGAACAAGATGCTACAAGCCAAACAATAGACAAACTATGTCAAGTTGCATCAAGAGATACCTGTAATAGAAGAGAAAGAAAAACCAAATGAAGTAGACAAAGAAGAAGAAAAGACCTAAATCTATCCTACAAAATTATGTGAGGAGTAATCATAGACTAAACAAAATAATTGGAAGTAAAGATTCAAGAGTCATGATAAGAAGTAAGTTGAATAATGATACATGATTATTGTGTAAGGTTGTAGCTAAATCAGTAAAAGATGCTTTAGATAATGAAGACTGGATTAAAGGAATGGATGAGGAAATTGATCAAATAGAAAAGGAAAAGACATGGACATTGGTACTAGACCAAATAATAAGAATGTGATTGGAATGAAGTGGGTATTTAAAAACAAGATGAATGAGAAAGGTGAAGTAATATGGAACAAGGAAAGACTGGTTTGTAGAGTGCCATATCTATTGATTGATGAAGAGGATTTGAAAAGAGAGATAACTAGATGAATTAGTGAAGTTGTTGAGTAAAGACGAGCAAGTATGATGAAATTATAATAGGTACTCGATCAACTTGTCTTTGACAAGATGATGTATTATTTAATCAATATATGAAGTATAGAAGTGTTCAATTAAACACAAGAAAAAGATAATGAACAATAGTTGATCAACGAAGGAGTTGAAATAGAAGATTAAGGAACTTAAGAGATAGATGAGCAAATAGTTAGAATATATAATCTACCAATATAACTAAGAGGGGGGTGAATCAGTTATCCAACTAATATCACAATTATCAACCTTATTAAACTTTAACCATATGAGCAATATAATTAGAAACCACAACAAGATACTCATACACAATAACACTAGATATGTTAACTAGGGAAACCCTTGATCAGAGGGAAAACTCCAACGGGGATGGTGCCCACAAGATGATTTACTAATATAAATATTCCTTGTTAGAGGATGGACCCTATTAGGAGTCTATAAATATATTCAATACACATGAGTCCCTATTAGGAGACTTTGAATCCCTGTTAGAAGATTCCAACCTTGTTAGGAGTTGTGGAAGACAACTAGACCCATTGCCCAAATAGATTCAAGGGAAAAACCAATGAACCCACTATCCAAATGATCTTTGTATTTTTCCTTGTAGAATAATAGAAATGAAATGTACTTCCTTCCTCTTCTTTTGTCCTATCAATTGGACCTTTTCTCCTTTAGATCTTGTAACAATATCACAAATCATGCATCCAATAACTCCTTGGATTGCTTACATACATTTACCAACCACTCTACTCCTTTTCACACTTTGCACTTCATACCATAATCACCACTCTACACAAACAAGGAAAACATCTTTCCTTTATACCATATCTTTAATATAATTCCTTGAGTTAGACTTGATGCTTTCCCAATTAATTATAATAAGATAATTAATTAATTATAATTACAATAGCACTTTAGAATCATAATCTATACAAAACTTCACACATGTACTACTAGGGCTTCCACACTTGTTGATGTCTCCAATAGACTATCCTCTATCATTGCTTGACTGCGCATTCTTATTGCATCTCAGATGTAAGATAACGAACAAATATCAGGAACTACTTTCCCAATACTTTGTCTCTAAATTGCTTTATGTAAATTAGGTATAACTTCCATACATCTTTGACTTAGACTCTGTGCACTTAACCACATCATCAGGACACAGTATTGAACATGTCCATAACTGCACATCAATATACAATCAAAACATTGTCTATACAACTAAGATCTCTATCTGCTACTCAGCTAGTCTTTACAAAAACTATACTATGTTGACATCAATGACAAACACAGTCATAAATGCAACATTTCAATAATCTCCAATTCTTAGGATACTCCCCCAAAGTAGTATCATCAAAATTCATGCTAAAAATCTCCCCCTTTGGCATTGATGACAACATAGATGAAAAACCATCTAAGTTCCAATTTTACCAAAAAAACTTTTGCTACTACTGACCAACATCCATTGTTTGTACACTAAAAATAAATTCTCAACACAACAAGTGCATATCTCATGCTTCTTCTTTTTTTGGATTGAAAAAAATTGTTTACTTCACACTAAACAACTCACAATACACCAGGTGTATATTCTTGCTTCCTTACATGAACCTTTCTAAATCTCTTTAAAGAGTTATCTCTCCCCATTCACACTTATGAGTTCTTCTTCCCCATTGCTTAGGAGATGTTTTTCATGCATACTCTCTCTCCCCCATTGACATCAATGTCAAAGGCCTCAATATTACGACATGCTAATTGTTAGATAGCAATTAATACCATGCTACTCCAAGTCTTCAACCAGATCAAGTGTCCAAAGACACTATTTAGGTCTAATTGCCAAGAGTCCTCAATGACTCAACTTATCACAAAAACTCCCTTATATGGGAAGCATAGATATTCAATCTAGTCTAATAATTGTGCTTTGTACCATTGGAGTGATTCACTTACTACATCATTTACTCATAAGTAGGAAAGGGCATAACCCCAAGCATACTTCTCAAGTACTCAAATGTATCTTTGGGCAAAGGCTTTATTAAGATATCTACAATTTGATCTTTAGTACTCACATACTCCAATATGATATCCTTTTCTACTACTTTCTCTCTCAGCACATGATACTTAATATATATTTGTAGTCTTAGAATTCAATACAAGATTATTACACACACTCACTATACTAGTGTTACCACAGTAAATAATAATAGGTTCTTCAAACTCAATTATGATATCTTTCAACATTTTCTTCATCCACATAACTTGATTACTTTTATTTGTTGTTGTAACACACTCTTCCTCAAGTTTACTCTGCAAAATACAATCTTTCTTCTTGCTTAGCCAAGAAACTAATCTTCCTCAAAGAAAAAACACTCCACCACTGGTGATTTTTCTGTCATCCATACATCCTACCCAATGTACATCATTATATGCACATAGAGTGAAATAATTTGACCTATCATACCATATTTCATATTTAGATGTTCCTTTCAAATATCCAAATATTCTCTTACTACTACAAAATGATATTACTTAGGATCAACTTGAAATATAGCTACAATCCTAGCTGGATTTGCTATATTTGGTCTAGTGTGAGTTAGATATTGCAAACCTCCAATTATGGATATGTACTTCTGCTCTACTGCAAGTGTCTCATCTTTGTTGGGTAACTTGTGACCAGTTATCATAGGTGTACCAATAGGTTTACAACTTTATAATCCAAACCTTTTCAACAAATTATTTAGGTACTTAGCTTGTGAAATGAAAATACCATCACTAATATGCACAATTTGCAATCCTAGGAAAAACTTCATTTCTCCTATCATGCTCATTTCAAACTCATTCTTAATTTCTTCAAAAAATTTATCACTTGCTTCATAATTACCTCCAAATATGATGTCATCAACAAATATTACTATTATCAACAAACCATTTTCAATTTCTTTAAAATACAAGTTACTATCTATTGTACCTTTGGCAAATCTAGGTTTTGCCAAATAACTATCCAACCTTGCATACCAAGTTCTAGGTGCTTGCTTTAGACCACATAGAGATTTCTTTAGTCTACATACCATGTCTCTATCCTAATGAAGGAAAAAGTTTAGGCTGCTCAATATATACCTCTTCTTCAAGTTCTCCATTCAGGAAGGTTGATTTAACATCCATTTGATAAACCTTGAACTTCTTATTTGCTTCATAAGGCAAGAACATCCTTACTACTTCTATTTTGGCTACAGGTGCATACACTTTCTTATACTCTATGCCTTCTTGCTATGAATATCCCTTGCATACAAGTCTAGCCTTATTTCTTACATCTTTGCCTTGCTCATTCATCTTGTTTCTAAATACCCATTTGGTTCCTATCACATTCTTGTCTTTCGGTCTAGGAACTAATTCCCATGTATCATTCTTCACAATCTGATCTAATTCTTCCTTCATTTCTTGAATCCAATGATCATCTTTACATGCTTCATATGAGCTCTTAGGTTCAACCTAAGATATCAAACATATCTCCTCATTTACTCTATTTCTTGTCATCACACCTTTGTATTTGCTTCCAATTATCTACTCAAGAGGGTGATTCTTTGTTAGATTCCTATTAGGGGTAGGAGTTGACATCTCAACTCTTATCTCATTTCTAGGTTTAGATCTTTTCTCTCCTTCTAGCTCAACAATTAACACATGATTCTACAAATTATTGTTAGTTTCAAAGAAAACTTATGTATTTTGTCTAATAATTCTAGAGTTATCTTCTTCTTCATCTAAATTATAATATACCATCTTTTCCTTAGTTCCAAACTTTACGTCAATTCTTACATTTTCACATTCAACTATTATCTTAGTTCTATAGTTAAAACATCCGTATGACTTGCTTTTCAATGAATAGCCAAGAAACATACCTTTAATACTTCTTGGATCAAACTTACCAATTTCATCATCTCTCTTAATGTAACATTTGCTCCCAAATATTCTAAAATACTTAACTAATTGTGAATGACCAAACCATAGTTCATATGGTGTCTTGCTCATATCTTTTCTGATCTATACTCTATTCAGAGTGTATAGTGCTATATTGATTGCTTCTCTCTAAAATGTCTTAGACACATCATTCTCAAACAACATCTCTCTTGCTACCTCTGCTATGACTTATTTCTTCTTTTAGCAATCCCATTCTACTCAGGTGTTTTGGGTGAGGATAGTTTCCTTTTGATTCCATTCTCTTAACAAAATATGTTAAACTCTATAGAGGTGAACTCTCCTCCTCTATCTAATCTCAAACATTTTATCTTAACACTAGATTCATGTTAGAATATATAGTCCACTGATATAACTGATATAACTGAGAGCGGAGGGGGGGTATCACAAATAAAAACTTTAAATAATCTTAACCGTATAAATAATGTAAACTAAAACCACAACAAGATACTTATACATAATAACACTAGATATGTTAACTAGAGAAACTCTTGATTAGAGGGAAAACCATGGTGGGGATGGTACCCAGAAGATGATTTAGTAATATAAATATTCCTTGTTAGACGATAGACCCCGTTAGGAGTCTGTTACAACATTTAGTACATATGACTCCTTGTTAGGAGACATTGAATCCTTGTTAGAAGATTCCAACACTATGAAGAGTTATGTCAACCCTGTTAGGAATTGCAGAAGACAACTAGACCCACTACCCAAATAGTTTCAAGGGAAAGAACAATGAAACCACTATCCAAATGATCTTTGTATTATTCCTTGCAGAATAATAGAATTGAATTGTATTTCCTAAAGTTTTTCCTTTGGATCACTTACACGCATTCAGTCAGCAAGTTTACAAATTTCCAAACCAAACCTTTGAAACAAACCTTTTAGGTACTTAGCTTGTGAAATTAATATACCATCATTGTTCTACACAATCTGCAATCTTAGGAAAAAATTAATTTCTCCTATCATGCTCATTTCAAATTCATTCTTCATCTCTTCAACAAATTTATCACTAGCTTCATCATTGCCTCCCAAAATGATGTCATCAACAAATATTACAATGATCAATAAACCATCTTCAATTTCTTTTAGATATAAGTTACTATTTTTTGTAACTTTAACAAATCCAAGCTTTGACAAGTACTGTCCAACCTTGCATACTAGGTACTTGGTGCTTGCTTCAGACCATTTATAGCTTTCTTCAATCTGCATACCATGTCTTTATCTTTTGATAAAAGAAATCATTCAAGCTGCTCAATATAAACCTCTTCTTTTAATTCTCCATTAAAAAAGGTTGATTTAACTTCCATCTAATAAACCTTGAATTTCTTGTTCACTGAATAAGATAAGAACATTCCTACTACTTCCATTCTTGCTACAGGTGCATATGTTTCCTCATAATCAACACCTTCTTGCTATGAATATCATTTCAAACAAGTTTGGCCTTGTTTCTCACAACTTCGCCTTGCTCATTCATCTTATTCCTAAAAACTCATTTTATTCCTATCACATTCTTGTCTTTTGGTCTAGGAAATAATTACCATGTATCATTCTTTATTATCTGATCCAATTCTTTCTTCTTTTCTTGCATCCAATGATTATCTTTGACTGCTTCATTTGTACACTTGGTTGGTTGGTTGGTTCTAATCGGGTAGCGATGTACTTCGAAGAAGAAGTGACTGAGGTAGTAGAAAATTAGGAGGGCATTACCATTAGCCCCTACCATTTTATAGGCCATCGGCAAGATAGTTTGTTCCATCCTAGTTTTATTATTCGATGGATGGATGCAATTGGCAGGATAGGCTCAGCTTGAGATATCAAACATATTTCCTCAGTTACTCTAGTCCTTCTCATTAAATCTTTGTCTTTACTTCCAATTATCTACTCAAGAGGATGATTCCTTCTCAAATTCCATGTAAGGGTAGGAGTTGACATCTCAACTCTTATCTCTTCTCTAGGTTTAGAACTATGTTCTCCTCTATGTTCCAAAGTTAGCACATCATTTTGCAAGTCATTGTTAGTCTTAAAAAAAACTTCAACATTCTTTCTAACAATTCCAAAGTTATCCTCTTCTTCATCTGAATTATAATCTACCATCATTTCTTTGGTTCCAAACTTCTCATCAATCCTTATATTTGTGTATTCAACTATTATCTTAGTTCTATAGTTGAAACATCTATAAGCCTTACTCAATGAATAACCAAGAAACATACCTTCATCACTTCTTGGATCAAACTTACCAATGTCATCATCTCTATTGATACAACATTTTCTCCCAAATATCCTAAAATATTTGATTGATGGTGAATGTCCAAACCATAGTTCATAAGGTGTTTTGTCTTTACCTTTTCTATTATGTACTCTGTTTAGATTATATATTGCTATATTAACCACTTCTCTCTAGAATGTCTTAGAAATATTATTCTCAAATAACATCACTCTAGCTACTTCTGCTATAGAATTATTTTTGCTCTTAGTAATCCCATTTTTCTCAAGTGTTCTAGATGTAGATAACTATATCTTGATTCCATTTTCCTCACAAAATATGTTAAATTATCTAGAGGTGAATTCTCCTCCTCTATCAGATCTCAAACACTTAATCTTAACACTAGATTCATTCAACTCTATTCTTAAAAATCTTAAACTTCAAAAGATTTAGATTTCTCTTTAGGAAATGCTACCCACATCATTCTAGTGAAATCATCAACAAAAATTATAAAATACCTTTCACCATAGAATCCTCTTGTTCTAGAGGGACCACTCAAATTTGTGTGAATGATCTCCTGCATCTTTGTGGTAGTGAACTTTTTTCTAGGAAATGATACTTTCTTATACTTAGCCAAAATACATTCCTTACACACAACATTGGCAGGCTTAACAATATTAGGCAAGTCTTTGACTACAAACATGCTACTAACCTTCACAATATTATCAAAGTTTATGTGATAGAATCTTCTATGCCACAACCAAATGTTATCCACTTTAGCTACCAAACATGTTATCTTAGTAGGATTCAACTAAAATACATTACCTCTAGATCTAGTGCCAATTCTAATCATCTTACCATCTCTACCTTTTATAGTCCAGGTCTTCTAAGTAAGCTGCAACTAATAACCTTTTTCCACTAACTGACCAACACTCAACAAGTTATCCTTCAATCTACCAACAAAATAGACATATCAGTGTTAGTTTTACCATCAAAAGTAATGGATCTAATTCCTATTATATGATAGGCTACATTGTTACCAACTCTAACAATACCTTGAAAACTTTTTTTAGCAGTTGAAATGGTGAGTGGGAGTAGGAGCAATATAGGTGTGGTGGGCAGGAAAAATGGATTAAAAATTTGGGGGGGGGGGAATAAGATAGATTCAATTGGATTGGGAGTCTAATCAAAGTCAATAGGGGACAATACTGCAAAGGGGAATGATCTTGATGATGATGAGACTATAGAGGATTTGCGGGGGGGGATGGTCCTAGGCAGGCTATTGTTTTTCCAACATAATGGGCCAGTCTATTTGGTATCGAACCAGTTGGCAAGTCTGCCTTTCCGTCGGTCAAGAATATTTCTTCAAAGGATAAAGGAACAAAGGAAGTGGGCTTTAAAAGAATAAGTGGACATTTTTGTGATGGCTAAAGGATGCCTATCATTTGGTTTTCTTGTGAAGAGGATAAACTTGAGATCCTCTACAATGGTCCTTGGTTTGTGGGTAAACATACTTTGATTCTGCAGAAATGGGCTCCAAACTTGTATTCTTTGGATGAATCTAGAATCCAAGCTCCAATTTGGATTAGATTGATAGGGTCATTGCTAGAGTTTTGGGTGGAGGATATGTTTCAAGGTATTGCTAATACTTTTGCTGAAATCCTCTCTATGGACCCATTCATAGTTTAAAGGAGAAGAATGACCTATGCTAGAATCTATGTGGGTGTTTTCAAAAGGTACAGATATGCCAAAATTTATTTTTCTCAAATCTAAATTTGGTATATGGAAGAAAAATATTGAGTATGAGACTATCCCCTTTTCTTGTTTCCATTATAAAAAAACTGGACATTGAGCTAAAAAATGTTCATCTTTGAATGGTGCACCCCAAAAGTTTAAAAATATCTGGGTGTGAAAAGGATTGAATGATCAGAATGGAGATGAGATTAGCAGGGGTGAGGTAAGAAATTCCCAGGTGGTCACTGGTTGATGAAGAAGCTTCTCAACCAAGGATGAATGTTGAAGGGGATAATCAGGTTAGGTTTCTTTTGGATCATAATAGCGAGGATATAGGTCTGGCTCATGGAGGAGGTGTGATTAGTCCCAATAATGGGGATGAAGAAGATAGTGGGGAGAACCAGAATGATAACACTATTGAAGATGCTTTTGATTGATTTGAGGAATCTATTTCTTTCTCCATGAGTAAGGTAGATCAATGTTTGATTGAACCCCTGGAAGATGTTATAGCCATAGAAAGTAATCATAATAAGGGGAAAGTTGAGGAAATCTTTAAAGTGCTACAGGGGGCAGAAGAGAACTCTGTCGTAGACTAGATTCAAGTTGGGCGTATTAGAACCTCTAAATCTAAAAAGAAAACTGAGGGTGTATCCTCCAAAAAGAATAAAGAGAATGCTTTGGTTAAAACTAGGAGAAATAAGAAAGGAGATATCCCTAGCACACCTTTGGGAAAAGGTAGTAAAAAAGATGAAATGAAGAGAAATAATGCTAGGGATTGTTGTCCACCTGCAAAACCATTGGGTAAAGGTTTTAAGGCTGGAGATGTTGGTTTATCCCCTTCTTTAGTAGGTAGACCATCTAATGTGCAAAGAAGAATTGTTGAGACTATAAAAAGTATTGTAGATGGTAGTTAGAGGACTATCTTAGAATCAAAAAATTTCTATAAGAAATGAAGTTCATATCGTGTAATATCAGAGGATTAAATAATCCTCACAAACAAGATATTATGAAAAATATGATTAGGGATAACAAACCAAATATTGTTCTAATTTAACAAACTAAAATATTGAAGGATAAAGTGGAAGTTCTCTTGGTTTTTAGGGGAGGCAAAATTATTGGGAATGATTCAGATTGGGCCTCAGGTGGTATGGCAATTTACTAGAATGATAACTATATTGATGGGGAACTTATCTCTCAAAATAGAAATATGATGAACATCAGATTCACCAATTCTAAGGATGGCTCTACTTGGGTGCTTACTAATGTCTATGCTCCCAATTCTAAATGGGGTAGAAAGGCTCTTTGGGAAGATATCACCAATCAAAGAAAAAATTATGTGGAGGAGAATTGGATCATTATGGAGGATTTTAATACTCCTTTGATAGAAACTGAAAAGATGGGAGGAAGTCAAATTAACTTGGATAACAGATTGGATTTAATGGATTTTATTGATAATTATCTTCTACATGATATGGATCTGCATGGGATTGATTATACTTGGACAAATAGGAGAACTAAAAAGGACCTCATTCAACTCAGGTTGGATAGAACACTTATTAGTAGTGATTGGTTTTTAAAATATAAATACTCTCTTACTGCTCAAGTTCATAATGGTTCAGATCACTATTCCATTTTTCTTGTGGCTGATCTGTTAACCTTTTAGAAGAATTACATGTTTAGGTTTTTTAAAAATATGGACTCTTCATTTGAGACTAGAAAATCTTATCAAGGAATGGTGGAACATTCGTTTGGAGGGTACTGCCATGTTCAAAGTTGATGCTAAGCTGAAAAATGTTTAAAAAAATCAAAAAATGGAAGAAGGTCTTGGAGGAGATTAAAGATATTCAGGATAGTATTCAAGTTGATGGATATGAGACTATCTCTAGGGAGGCAGAGAGTGTGAAACTAACTAAGATTCATGGTATTATTACTAAGGAGGAGATGTTCTAGAGGTAGCGATCTAGAAATTTGTTTTTGAAGGAAGGGGACCAAAATACTAAGTACTTTCACATGACCACTTTAAAGCATAGGATGGCTAATAGAATTGCTAGACTCAATACTAATGGAGGTTCAATGGAGGATGAGGAGATTATTAAGAGGGAAGCCATGGATTTTTTCAGCAATTTAGTACAAGGTGATCCCAATTTGGACAAGGATAAGTAGAATATGTTTTTGGACTGCATCCCAAATTATATTTTACAAGATCAAAATAAATTCCTAACTTCTATTTTTACTAGTGAAGAAATATCCAAGGCTATTTTCTCCTTTGACAGAGGCAAAGCACCAGGGCTAGATGGGTTTCCTTTCTTGTTTTTTCATAATTATTGGTGTATCATTAGTGATGATGTTTGTAATGGGGTTAAGGAGTTCTTTGGTTCTAGGAAAATTCTCAAAGAATTGAATGGTACCTTCCTTGCTTTAATTCCTATGAAGTTGGGTGCTGATAGTATGGACCGGTTTTGACCAATCAATATTTGCAATTCTTTTTGTAAAGTTATTTCTAAAGTGCTAACTCTTAGAATTTTGTCTCTTCTCCCTAGTTTGATATCCAAGCAACAGAATGGTTTTGTTCATGGTAGGTAGATTTTGGATTCAATTATTTTGGTACATAAAAATATTCACTCTCTCATTGTTTCCAAGAAAGAAGGGTTTCTCCTTAAACTTGATCTATCCAAAGCTTATGATAGAGTGGATCAGGCTTTTCTACAAACAGGTCTCGAAGATTTTGGTTTTAATAAGGGATTTAGGGATCTAGTCCTTATGCTGGTCTCTTTTGCTACTTTCTCAATGCTTGTGAATGGTTCACCAACCCCTTTTTTCTAAGCTTCACATGGTTTAAGGTAGGGGGATTTTCTTTCACCTATCCTCTTCATTCTAATGGTTAAATGTCTAGGAAGATTTGTGAAAAAAATGGTGAATGTAGAGGATTTTTTTGGTCTAAAACCATCTTCCAAAGAGCTGATTTGTTCACATCATCAATTTGTGGATGATTCTATAATTATGGGAGAAGCTTCAATTGGAAATGCTAGAAACATAAAGAATGCTTTGGAGAATTATGGGAAAGCTTTGGGTCAAATTATTAACTAGAAAAAAAGTGTGATATATTTTATCAATGTTAATGATATTAGACAGAACAAAATTAAAAGGATTATTGGCTGCAAGATTGGCACCTTACTGGGTTCTTATCTAGGATTACCCCTTTGTATGGACCCACTTGAGATCTTTTGGAGTTTGCTGATTGATAAAATTCATTCAAAGTTAGCATGGTGGAAAGACTCCCTCCTTAGTTAGGCTAGTAAGGTTATTGTTCTCAAATCCATTTTACATAATGTTTTTCTATATGCTATGAATATTTTAAAGATCCCTAAAAAGTTTGCACTAGAAATTGAAAAAAATTAGAAGCTTTTCTTATGGACAGGTATCAAAAAAAAGAAAAAACTACTTCTAATTTCTTGGGATAAAGTTTGCATGCCTTTTAATAAAGGTGGCCTTGGACTGAGAAGAGTTACCACTATGAATGATTCTTTTCTTGCCAAGTTGTTATGGAGATGGCACAAAGAGGAAGGTGAATGACATGATATTTGGATCGATAAGTATAATAGGGAGAACCAAGATCTTAGACACTTTCTTAATAATGAGTGAGTGCAAGGGGGTTCTTTGATTTGAAAAAATGCTAAAAAATATAAATAGATTATTTAAGAAAGGGGTGGTCAGATGGAATGTGGGAATTGGGAGGACTATTCTTTTTTGGGATGATATTTGGATTCTTGATCATCCACTCAATATTGATCAAAGGTGGAATGGTTTTATGGAGCAATGTCAGAATCTCTTCGAGATTTTTGTAGAAGACTATTGGGAGGAGAATAAATGGCTAGATTTCAAGAGGGTGGATAGAAACCTGATTGATCTCAACAAGATTCTGAATACTATCTTTTTAAGCCATGAGGAGGATGTACTGATTTGTAAATTTAATCCTAATGGGATTTTTTCTGTGTCCTCGGTGTATGCTAATGCTTTTGAAGAGCATCCTGAGCCTTATTGGGCTAAATCATTGTTTAAAGGTATGACTCCCAAAGTTAACATATTTTTTTGGATTCTTTTGTAGGAAATTTTTTTGACAATGGATAACTTATTGAAGAGAGGGTTCAACATTGTTAATAGATGTTACCTTTGTAAGAATGATGCTAAGTTAACCATATAACTATGCACTACTCTTATACTAAAGCGGTATGGGAAAGGATCTGTGGTTTGCTGAATATTGCTTGGGTTTTCCCTACTACCATTCAACATTTTTTAAATGGTTAGAAGCCACCTTCTAATAATGCCTTAGTTTTGAGATTGTGGGATTTTATTCTCCCATTCCTTTGTTGGGGTGTTTGGAAGGAACATAATGATAGGGTGTTTAGGGGTGTTGAATCAAATCCAAATTAGGTTTTTTTGTAAGATTAAGAATATGGTGACTGAGAATATCAGATCCAGTGGAAAAGGTCAACAACCTCAAAAAGAATGGGAATAATTGGTGATTCAAAATCAGAATCTAAATGGTATCAGTTTGATGCAAATTGGTCCTAACCTTAGGGATCTAGCTAGATGGGATTGTCCCCTGATCGACTGGTATAAGATAAATTTTGATGGGGCCTTGACGGGAAACCCAGGAAATGCTAGTTGTGGTATTATTATTAGGAATGTGAATGGGGATAGAATGGGTGGAATGGACATTCTTATTGGTATTCAAACTAACCATGTTGCTGAGGCTAATGCTGCCCTCTATGGTCTTATCTATGCAAAGAGTTTGAACTTGAATAAGATATGGCTTGAGGGGGACTCCCTTAATATAATTAATTGCCTTAATAAAGTTACCAACTCTTCTTAAACTATTAATAATATTATTAGTCATGCCATAGATCTTATCAATTCAATTGAAATCTATGTTGTCACTCATAATTATAGAGAAATGAATCAAGTAGTTGACTGGGTAGCTAATGTGGCATGCAAGAGTGGGGAAAAGGTAATATGGAACAATAATGATATAATACCTATTGAGGGGTGCTTACTGATCAAACATGACAAAGTTAGAAGTAAGTAAAAGTGCTTCATTAATGATGATTATGTCAGGAAAAAGTAATTATTATATGGATAGAATTGGGAAGTGGCATGCTATTATTAGAAGGGTAGTGTGTTACCATTCAGTACCACATGGATTGTGGGTCTTATTTGCCACTCTGTTCCTTGGCTACAATATTGACTATGATATTTAGTTGCAGAGGGTTTTTTTGAGAAGACATGAAATTCATTTTGGAGATAAGAAGATGGGAGGAAAGTGAAAAAGAATTGAACCAACTAGTTGTAAAGAGTGGAGGAAGAAGAAGGAAATATGAGAAATTCTTGAGCAAGGTAAATTTACTGATTTTATGGAAAAGTTAAAAGGAAACAACCCTGCTATTACCTGACAGTTCATTAAGACTTGGAGAGATGAGACTATTCTAGTGGGAAATCAAAGAATGGAAGTGTCTAAAGGCATCATAGCTAAAGCTATAGGATTGGAGATGGAGGGCATCAATTTTTACTAGGATAGGAAGCTCCCAGATAGGGCAGTCGACAAGTTTGCAGATTCAACCAAAGAATGTGATAGACTAGTTAAAATAGGTAATTCCTACTTTAACCCAGATTCCATTTCATGCCATTGGAGATTTGTTGTGTTTTTGATTATTGAGTATCTTACTTTGGATTGGCACTTCACTAAGATTTATGGTTACCATTTCATGTTAGTCAATCATTTTAGGCATGGGATTAGGATAAATCTACCTTTTAATCTTAGACAATCTCTAGGTAATTCCATTTTGGCCTTTTAAAATGACCTTGATGGAGATCATGCATGCCATGAGGGGTTAATGGTTCTCATTATGAAACTTCTAAAGTTAAAAAAAGTGGATAGACCTAGGTAGAGTAAGAAAGCGATTGATTATGAGATGGAGGGTAGTGATTCGAAGGAGGACTTTGATGAGGATACTAAGGATGGAGTGGTCGAGGTGAATGTCAAATAGAGCATGAAAGGGGATTTTTGTAGTGCTTCTAAGAAGAAAAGAAAGGTAAAGGGAAGTGAGTTGGATCAAGATAGTGACTATGAGGAGGAGATGAGAAAGGGCTTTCAAAAGAGAGGAACTGTAGGGAAGGTCTCAGGTAATAGTGGTAAGAATGCAGATAGAGTTTTTGTCCCCTCGAATGATGAACCTTTAATTTAAAGGATGGAAAGAAAAAAAATGGTGTCGATTTAGGATGAGGGTGATGAAAATGTTCCCAAGGAAGTGGAATTGGATAAAAACAAACAAGAGAGCAGGAGCACTATTTTTAACATAATAGGGAAGAGGACGAGAAGGGGCTCCTAAAAGGAATCATGGATAACCTAGGGTCAATTTTGAAGGATTTTGGGACCCTTAAACAAAAAATGCAAGTGATTTCAAAGGATTTTGAGCAGCTCAGTAGGACAGCAAGGGGGAGTGTACATTGGGTTAGCATATTGATAGGCTATCTGAAGTCATTGGCAATGCGAAAGAGGTTAAAAACTTAATGAAATGGGTGCCACCAATTGAAACCAAAAATAGGAACCTAGAATAGGTAAATAAAGATATCCAAAAAAGGATGGAGAGCTTGGATTCTAGAGTAAGTAATATGGAAAAAATGATCAAGAAATTGGCTGACCAAAATTGCAGCATTTTGAAGACTATGGCTGATAACTTTAATACATTGCTAAATAAGATGGATCAGGATAAAGGACTTGACTCCTTTGTTGTGAATGAGGACTAGGGACCAAGCAAGTTCATAAGGGCCAATTCCAAGAAGAATGAAGGAGTGGAAGTGAAAAAGATGGATGAAATGAAAGCTTCTACAAAAAATATGAACATTCTAGCAGATCAAGCTACAGACCTATTGAAAACTTTGTAGCTATCTGGGTGCTTTCCTTTTGCTTTGTTTTTGTTGTCTTTTACTACATAGCTATACTTGGCCTCATGTTTCTATGTTTTTTTATTTATTCTCTGAGGCCTTTTATTTTCTAAACTCTTTTGTTAGTTCTTCCTTGATACTTTGTTAAAGGTTTCAAGTCCTTTAAAACCTATTTTTATGTAATCAAAACTCTAACAATACCTCCATCATGATTCTTAAACTTAAAAAAATTATTCATATCACCAATCATGTGATGTAAAAAACCACTATTAATTATCCAATTAGACTTCTTTTCCACTTGGGTAACTAGAGCTCTTTCTTCTCTAATTTCTCTATCAAGATCATCTTCCTTGATAGCCACAAATCCTAATTCATCTTCACTTTCACTTTGAGCTTTCTCATTATATTCTTCATCTTCATTTGCATACAAACAATTCCTATCTCTATCTCTTCTAGGGTTAAACTTTTGTTTATACTTTTTCTCTTTTTTAGGACATTTAGATGCATAATGACCAAATTCATTACAAGTCCAACATTTAAAGATTTTCTTACCATCTTTTTCTCTTCTCATCAAAAAGGCTATTCCTTCTTCAATTTTCTTGTCTTCATCAACTCTATTGCTACCAAAAAAATCTCCATGAGTGCTTTCACTTCTTGTCAAATTAGGTCAATTGTTTAGGGCACTAAAAGATGTTTCAACTCTTGCAAGTTCTCTAGAATATCTTAGATCTTCTTGTGCTAATTCCAATCTTCCAAGAAGTATTTCCTTAGTGAAATCCTTAGTGTAGGGCATTACTAGTTGAATCATCTAAGCTATCAACTTGAATGGTGGTGTCAAACTTTTCAAGATCTTCCATATGACTTCATCATCTTCTTTTGTTCCACCACAAGACTGAATTCCTGCAACTATTTCTAATATTCTTCCAATATAAATTCTTAAAGATTCATCTTCCATCATTCTAGAATCTTGAAATGTACATATCCAATTCTATAATCTCATTCTTTTAGCATGATCATCGCCTTCAAAAGTAGATTCTAATGCTTTCTGAATTTCATGAGATGTTACAAGTGACTTTTCCTAACTGTATTCATTCTCTGCAAGAGCTATCAGTAGAGCTTCTTTTTCTCTCATGTTACACATGAATAGATCTCTGTCTTCTTCACTATAACCTTCAAGGTCTTCTTCTTTAATGACCATATTTTGACTTTTTTTCAAGAACCAATATCCTGGACCCATGAACAACAAATGAGTCTTCATCTTCTCCTTCCAATTGTCATAGTTTGCCTCATCAAATCTAGGACCATCCTTCTGAACATATTTTCCATTGATCTCCCAAAGCTATTAAGCTTTTCCTTCAAGGACCTAAGGCTTTGATACCAATTGTTAGAATATATAGTCTATTGATATAACTAGGTGGGGGGGGGAAGGGAATCAATTATCTAACTAATATCACAAATAACAACTTTAAACAATCTTAACCATATAAGTAATGTAAATTGAAACCACAACAAGATACTCATACACAATAATAGTGGATATGTGAACTAGGGAAAACCCCAGTGGGGATGGTACCCACAAGATGATGTAATAATATAAATATTTCTTGTTAGAGGATAGACCATGTTAGGAGTTTGTTACAACATTCAATACATATGAGTCCATGTTAGGAGATTTTGAATTCTTTTTAGAAGATTCCAATCTTGTTAGGAGTTGTGCCAACCCTATTAGGAGTTATGGAAGACAACTAGACTCCCTACCCAAACAACTTCAAGAGCAAGACCAATGAACCCACTATCCAAATGATCTCTATATTATTCCTTACAAAATAATAGAACTAAATTGTACTTCTTTCTTCTATCTCTATGTTGTCAACTAGACTTGTGTTCCTTTAGATCTTGTAATCAAATCATGAACTACACATCGAATAATCCCTTAGATCACTTACACACATTCAGTAAGCACTCTGTTCCTTTTTGCACTTTGCACTTCAACAACAATCTCAATACACATCTTACTTTTTCCAATCAAGGAAAACACCTTTCCTTTATACCACATCTTCATAATAATTCCTTGAGTCAGCCTTGAGGCTTTTCCATTTAATTAAAATAAGATAATTAATTAATTACAATTACAATAGCACTGTTAGCTCATAGTCTATACAAAAATTCACATGTGTGATACTAAGGTTTGCATAGTCATTGAAATCATCACCTGATTATCCTTTCTCACTTCCTGATTGTGCATCTCTTCTTTATATCTCAAATGTAAGATAGCCAAAAAAATTAGGAACTGCTTTCCCAATACTGTCTCTAAACTACTCTCTATAAATCAGGTACAACTTTTGAATGTCTTTGACTTAGAATCTATGCACTTAAATATGCCATTATAATACTATGTTGAACATGTCCATAACTACACATGACTAAATAGTCAAACTATTGTTCATACCATCATGGTCTCTATCTGCTACTCTTCCAATCTTTATAGAAACCATGTTATGTTGAAATCAATGAAAAACTCAATCATGAATGCAATATATCAGTACTCTCCAATGCTCAAGATACTCCCATAATGTAGTATCATTAGAATTCATTCTAATAATTCATTCTCAACTCTATTCTTAAATATCTTAAACTTCTCAAAAGCTTGAGATTTCTCTTTAAGAAATGCTACCCACATCATTCTATTGAAATCACCAACGAAAATCATAAAGTACCTTTCACCATAGAATCCTCTCGTTCTTGAAGGTCCATTCAAATCTGTGTGGATGATCTCTAGCTTCTCTATGGTAGTGAACTTCTTGCTAGGAAATGATACTTTCTTCTTTATAGCCAAAATACATTCTTTGCAAACAACATTAGTAGGCTTTGTAATCTTAGGAAAGTCTCTGATTGCAAATGTGCTACTAACCTTCACAATATTATCAAATTTATGTGACATAATTTTATATGCCACAAGTAACTATTGTCCACTTTAACTACCAAATATGCCATTTTAGTAGGATTCAATTGAGATACATTACCTCTAGATCTTGTGTCTATTCTAATCAACTTACCATCTTTGTCTTTGATAATGCAGGTCTTTTCAATGAATTGCAACTAATAACACATGTCCATTAGCTGTCCAACACTCAAAAAATTATGCTTCAATCCATCAACAAAATAAATATCATTAGTGTTAGTTTTACTATCAGGAGTGATGGATCCAATTCTTGTTATATGATAGGCTGCATTGTTTTTGATAAGATAAATGGGTTTTACAGGGGCCCTAAAACCCAAAAGTTAAAACATATCCAAGGCTGATAATAAGCAGAAAAAGCCTAGCTAAAAAACAAGTCCAAGACTGATAATAAGCAAGTTAAGCCCAACCATAAAACAAAGGCCAACCAAAGGGCCAATTCCACTTACAACCAAAAAGCCAGAACTAGGAAAAGCCAACTTGATAAAAAATAAGAGAAAACTAATAGCAAAAGACATGAATAAAAAAAACCAAGATTACTCGTCTATCTTTCACTCGAGCTCCTACATCATCTGTGTTGCTTCATAGACTTTGTGAGTCTCCTCAGCCATCTGCTCCTGAATCTTCTAACCTTTTTGATCCAAGCTGCTAAAAGTTATTTTAGTCATCACATCCTCTTCCATCTTAGCTCTTTCTCTAACCTTGTTCTCAGCCTCATCCTATAGACCACTAGCTTTCAACATTCTAGTGAGGGATAAAATGTTACCATTGATAGAGATGAGAATAAAAATCATTTGATTTGCCAGATTATGGTTATAGTTTTCCAAATTCTAGATTCTCTTCTTAGCCAAACTGAGACAATCCCCCTAATCCTTTTGATTTCTCCAATCTGTCTCCTTCCTTTTTTTTTCTAGATGGCCAATTTTTTCTTTGAACTCTTCCAATTTGTGGTAAAGCCATTTGATTAATCTAAAATTGTCTATCATGCTATTTCTAGCATTATTCAATAGGTTTGGGCTAGATTCCCTAGCATTATCTGTTATTGCCACCATAGCTGGATCAATGAGATTCTCAAACATGAGCTATCCCTATTTTTCTTCTAGAATTTGGGGGTTCATTGTCTCTCTAACAATACCCATTTTTGGTAGTTCTAACTTTAAAATTTCTCTAGGCCTTTCAGCTATCCTTCATAACCACCTCTCCTCCCTCACCATCAATTTCCTCCTTCTCCTGTTCCTGAGGATGAATAGAGGAAAGAGGAATGGTAGAGATATCTAGCCCTAAACCAAAAGTCCCCTTAGCATCCTTCTCTTTTGACCTCCTCCATTTTTTAGCCACTGGTTCCTCTTTCTTAATTTATATCTCCTCCTCATCCTCTTCATTAGATTTTATATCCTCCCCATCATCATTGTCATCTTCATCGCCCTTGTTTGAAGTATTAGACCCATGTCCTCTAGGGCTCTTCCTGTTAAAATGTTTTCCTCACCCTCAAAATTGATACTCTGGACATCCTTCATATCAGAGGAAAAGCTAGAGCTACCTGAATCCCCAGAAGCTTTCACACCTTGCAGAGGAGATTTGCTAATGGTCTAAGCTTTAAAATGCTCATAAATTAGAAGCAATAATCCCTCCTGTAGGGTGGGATTCACTGAGGTTTTTTTCTTGAACCTGGTGATAACCTTATTCATGGAAGTAAATAAATAAAAGAGGAAAGAAATCTTGATGCCATGGTAGAAATGATTGAGAAAAACAAAGTGGTGAGTTCTCACTTTGTCAAATATAGTATCTAAAGAAACGTACTCTATGATAGCCTGTAAAACATACCTCCATAGTTTTTTGATAGAGTCCACTTCATAGTACATTTCACATTTTACTAGATCATTCCTCTCCTCTGATTTCTTTGTGAAATCCTTGATAGCATTTGCCAACAACTTCTTGTCTTTATAAAATTTAAACTCCCCAACCAGAATTTTAGAAACAAAAGCAATGAAATCCTCTATAATTTGAAATGAAACCCCTTCCACTTTAACCCTCCTTTCCTTCCAAGAATTTACCATATTGTTAGTGACCGCTGGGTCAAAACCATGGAGTTTAGCAATATAATTCGCTATACCTCCCTTCTCTAATTTCTCCCAAACTTTTCCCCTTTGTTTCCATTTTTCCACTTCACCAACAGGTTCCTTCCTACTTTGCTCCCCCACCATTTTAGAACTCTCCACACCAATAATTCTCATAAACGTCGACCTTTGAGAACCCTTCTCAAGCCTTTGAACACCCTAGTTTTTGCTACTTTGATGAGCACAAAAATATTTTTTGGTACCCCAGAAAAGATAGTAGAGGATGAAAATATCAACCTACAAAACATGTCAATATGACATAGATAACCTCACCTGACTACGTTTTTTGTAAATGCCATAATTGCAAAAACTCACACCCAAACTACTATTTATGATCATTATTACAATAAGATTTCCACCATACCTCCCTAGATTTTATCTAGCTCAATAAGACTCTTTGCTTCTTCCAAAATATTCCCTCCTAAATTCCAAATCATCAACTTGTCTTGCTTCACTGCTTCATTGGCAAACCAGTCTGCCATGGGGTTAGCCTCCCTATAAACATGGGTGATGTGGACACATTCAAAATTGTCAAGGAAAGTGCAGGTCTCTTCAATAAGATTAGCTATAGTCTATGAAGGTTGAGTGATTCCTTTAATACATCTAATAATGTTATTAGAATCCCCCTCCAACTATAATTTTTTAATCCCCATGTCCAAGGTCAATTTCACTGTGTGGTGAGCAGCATTGGCTTCTACAAAATGGTTATTCTAGAAACCCAAAGGATGAGAAAAATTCACCACCCCTCTACCATAATTATTTCTAATGATACCTCCACAACTCGAAGGTCCAGGGTTTCCTTTTGTTGCACCATCAAAATTTTCTTTATGCCATCCCTCAGGAGGGAGCAACCATTTCACCTCCTATCCTTATCTTTCTCTGTCCTATTACCACCATTTTCAATGTTCTCCCCCCTTCCTAACCTGGTAATTTTCCTTTATGTTTCTATAAATATTTTCCCCTAGAACATAATCTGGTTCCTCTCTATCTTTAAAAATTCTATTGTTTCTTTCTTTCTAGACTCCCCAATAGAAATGAGCCAAAGTCCAAGTGCTTAGATCTTACAAATCTGAGCCTTTGAACATACTTATCCATTAGCAAAAGAAATCCAGAAGATTACCTGGTTTGCACTAGCTTACCCCAAGATTCTTTGTTAAGTTGTCCCAAACCTCCCTTGAGTAATGACAGTGGATAAACATATGGTTAAATAATTCAAATTGGTTTTTACATAGGATACATCTATTGGGCATTATATTTCCTCTTTTTATTAAATTATCCTGAGTAAGAATTTTGTCTTGCAAGGCTAGCCAATTAAAAATATTAATCTTTGGGGTAAGACCAAGTAACCAGGCTTTCACCCAAGGGGGTTTCTCATTCAATCTCCAAAGAGAGTTATAACCTGAAGCCACCAAGTAACAACCATTAGGGTTGTCCCCCCATATTAACTCATCCCTCTTATTGTTAATAACCACAGAGTTCATAATTGTCATAATTAGCTTGAGATCCTCAGAGATGAAAGACAAGTCTCTCCATCTTTGGTTAGTTTTGTAATCACTAACTTTCAAACCAAATTGTCTAACACAATCATTAGCCCAAATTTCAAATATCAGATTATTTATAAGAGGTCCTTGAAAACCAATTGTCTTTCCAGAAGAGGATTTCCTCCCCATTACCCACTTTCCAAATAACCTTAGCCTTCACCAAGTCTCTTGCCTTAAGAATACCATTCCAAAGAATAGAACCATTCAGGATATCCTCATTGTTAAGAAAGAATTGAATAGTAGGTCTTTTAAAATACTTATTAACAAAGATATCTCTCCATTCCCCTATACTATCTAAGATGCACCAGATCTATTTTTCTAGGAGAGCCATGTTGAGATGTTTTAATTTCCTAATTCTCAGGCCCTCAAAGGTCTTAGGAAGACATACATTATCCCAAGCCACAAGGGGATATCTTTTCTAAACTTCAAGACCTAACCATAGAAAATATCCTTGAATCTTTTCCATTTTCTCTACAAATTTAACTAAAATCCCAAATAGGCTCAAGGCATATATTGGGAGGTTTTAAAGATTAGATTTAACCAAAAGGCACTTTCCTACTTGACTAAGAGAAGCCCCTTTCCACCCCACCAACTTCTTACTAAACTTGTCAATGATCGCATTCCAAAAGGAATTGAGAGGCTTAGTACCCAAAGGGAGACCAAGATAACTAGAAGGTGTACACTCGAAAGTGTCCCACTCTAAACCCTTCTATCCAAATGATTCCATGAGTTCCAAAAGTTCGAATGCCGGCTTAGAGCTCCCTATCCACAGAGTGCAAGAGAGTATATTTCAAGAATAAGAAGGCTCTCAGATGAGCCTTAGAGATACTCTTCTTGCTAGTAAACCATGAAATGGGAGGTTCCAAAGACAAGATGCAAGAATGCAAATGTCCCAAGGAGTTCCTCAAGGATGCAATACAAATGAAGATTAAGCTAGAATGAGATGCAAAGTGCAGCTATTCTAAGCATGGATGAGAGTGTTACAATCCAAATATTAAGCTATGTGAGATAGATTATTTCAAAATAGAAGCTAAACTAACATGCAACATGAATCTAAGCTAAAATGCTATGGTATGAGAGAATGTAGACAAGAAATAGAAGTTCTCCATAAAGCTCCAAAGAAACCTATTAGAAAACCTGCAGCATAACAATATTCAAAATGAGGATTGATCCTTTGAGGGGGAAAGCTCTCTCCCTTTTAAATTCGTATGGATGGTAGAGATCAAGATGAAGATGGTGGATGATCAACGGTGGAATTCAAAAATAGGAGTGATCCATGTGCACACACAAGTTAACCAATAGAATATAAGTTGACTTGTCACATAAGACAAAAGTCTCACAAGCCTTTTCTTTTAATTGTAAAATAGAAAAAGGACTTTATGTGTGCACTTTAAGTGGGTTAGAAGAATGGGGTGTTTTATTTAATTAAAAGGGGACATGTTCTTTTAATCAAATAATTAACTTAGGATAGCATAGTCAAACTATAGGTTATAATCAAATAAATTGATTATTAGCAATTTGGTCTAGGTAAGTGATTAAATTAAATTAGCCAAAATGCTAAGAAGGGGGCTAATAGTCTAGATGACCATTTTTAGGTGATTACATTTGCCCCTCTTTGACTAATGCATGATTGATCTGGGAACACATTATGTCAAAGAAAATAGAAAGCCAAGTAGGTGGTGATAGATATAGATATCTGATTTTGAAGAACGAAATGTAGAAAAAGATAGCAAGTCCTAAATGTACAGCCTAATAGTGGTAGTACTGAACACTAGGAAGAGAAAAATGTTAGAATTCAAGAAGAATGTTAACACTTAGAAAAGTGGATAGAGTGAGAGCAAGTGAGAAGATCAAACAAATGCTCCTAAGCAGTGATAGAGTATTTTTGCCCCCTCGGGATCGAAATCGAAATGAGGTAAGGGGACATAGAAATAAGCTAGATATGAGAAAATCAGAATATAGAAATGTTCAAGATGATAGATAGATGATTAGAACCCAAGAATGACTATAAGAAACTGATAAAATGCCCCAGTTTGACTAGAGTTGACCTTGAAGGATATAGCATAAAAATTAGGTCAAAATGAGTAGAAAGGTGATTTTAGACATGAAACAGTGAATTGAAATAGATATGAAGTATGGAAATGATGAAGACATGAAGAAATGAAGATGCCCCAATGATGATTTGGAGATTAGACCTCAAAAGGTCAGCTAACTACTTAGAAGAAAGTAGAATTTTAAAAGACAATTTTGACCATCAAGATGAACTCAAATTTGGATTTCGATCCCGAAAATGAATCTAGACGTTGAAATTATTTAAGAGGTCAAAAATTTATATAATGTGATGATAAGATAGAAAAGAGATGAAGTGAAAGATTAAGAAGGTGAAAAGACATGAACAAGAAGAAAGTAAAGAAATATATGAAAGGAGTTAGCCAATATGTCTATGAAAAGATGAAGAGAGAGCTCTCCCCATATGCAAGACTACAAGACTAAGGTAGAAAATGAACCTAAAATGCAAGCTAATATGCAAAGTGGTTTACCAGCAAGAAGCACATAACATTTAGACTCTTAATTTAATCATTGAGAATTTATTAGGGACATCATGAGATCATACAACCATCACTAGTATAACTATGAGGATATGAGTATGATTGATATTAGATAGGTATGTGGAAATCCAATCTAAGCATCAGAGACATGTAAGTTAAGATAACTACGTGATTAGATTCCCTAAGTTTAATTTAGCAAGATTACACTTGTATTAAGGCATAAGCGCTAGGATAAACCCCAAGTGCGGTCTTGTGAAACAATCAAGGATGATACATTTGTAAGTCAAAATGTTGAATAGGTTAACCATAAATGTTTACAACACTATAGAAAAACAAAGTATACCCACAAGCAGAAATCAAGAAAACATGCCCCATGCCCCCAGTCTTCTAGTCAATGACATCCTTGAAAGACTATTAGGGATGGAACATATAGTAAATAAATCGTCATAGACATCACACAAAGTAGATAAAGATTAGCATAGCTCAGTTTTTTAAGTGTTAAAGTGTGTGTGTGTGTAAGTCACTTAGCCATTTCTTCAAGACTTGATCCTGATAGTGAAAAATATCATGACATCGAAGACCATAGGTAAACTATCTGAAAAGTGTTGAAAAACACTTGATGTCAAGGTGGGAGAAGTGTTGAGAAACACTGTTTTGTGAGTTGTCAAAGAAACCCTAATGCACAAGAATACCTCAATAGGTTAAGTAACTATGCCGCCGAGAAAAAGACAAGAAACAATTCCAAGCCAGGAAATGTGTAGCAAAATAGGTGATTGAGACTGATAGACAGAGGTGCGAGGGTCTCAAGTAGCACCTGTTTCTAGATTTTCACCACTTCACAGATTTTTTCAGGACTTTTTTCAATTTTTTGTATTTTTGAATTTTTAATTTTTTTTGGTGACACATCAAAGCACATATTGCTAGGTTTTCACTAAGATGATCATTTTTTCAGGACATTTTCTGATTTTTAGGATTTTTTTCAGCATCATATATGATTTTTTAGAAGGTTTAGAGATAACTAGTTCTCAAGCAAGATCACATCATTTTCTCCCAATGTCTAGCAAGGTATAGGATATGATGGAACAACAAGCCAGTGGATAAGCAAAGATGGATGAAAAAAGAGTATGAAGCAAGTGAAAGTGATCCTCAAGGACTAACTCCTCAAGAGTACCCAAGCTAGGGAAAGAGACGAAATAGTCATATGAAGCATATTTTGGATAAGCAATGGAATTAATGAGAAAGATAGCATGTAGGATAAGCAATGAAGCCAACAAGTGAGATAGCATGAAGTGTGTAGCCCAAAAGAGTAGCCATGTCAAGAGACGTATGAGAACTATGTTTCATTTATTATGATCAAGACCAAGGGGTCAACTAGATAGTATAGCATTGGGATAGAGAAATAAGAATAAAGCTCAAGATAGATAGCAACATGGTCAAAGCCATCAATAGACTCATAAGTACCTTTGATAGGAACAACATTTTTAATAGAAGAACTTGAAGCTTGAGCACAATTTTGAAGTGGATGTGGAGAAGTAGAACATGAGGCGATGCTTTGATCTTGACAAGTAGCTTTGGATAGCATATGAAGAGAACTTTTATCATAATTTTCAGTAAGCTTAAGGGAGATAATGGAAGTGGTATCTTCATCATACTTGGGGGGTGGACAAGATATAGGATATGGAGGGGGAAAATATTTAAAGAGATGAAAGGGTGCTTGATCTTGATCTTTCTTGAAATTTATAGCTTTTTCTTTTTGAGAGTCCTCTTGATATGGAACCACTTCCAAGGACAAGGGAGAATGAAGAGTGAATGGAGTAGTGTTTGGATTAGGCATAGTAGTGCATGAAGGTTGAGGATGTTTAGGATTAGTAGCATGGAAAAGGTTTGCAACCAAGTGAAGGTTAGCTTGAGTTTCTTTTAGAGATAGCCCTTGAGGATACACATAGTCAATGTGGAAAGCATTAGGTTCTTTATTTGATGGAGGCATGTTGGAAAGATTTGAAGTGTTGGGAGATGCACGAGTGTTGAAAGAAGTGGAAGATGTAATAGAGCTGCTACTAGACATAGGTTCATTAATGTAATCTTGCTCAAGAAAAGTATCTTCATCGCATGAATCATTAGAGGTATCAATAATTCCATTATCAATAAGATCTTGGATTTTATGTTTTAGCTCAATGCAATCTGAAGTACTATGCTCATTGTGTTGATGATAAGCACAATAGATATCCAAGAATGGGTTTCCATATGAGCTAGACTTTGGTAACATGATGATCTTATTGCTAAGAAGTTTTTGCAAAGTGTCATCATAAGAATCTTTCAAGGGAGAAAAAGTTCTATTAGAAGTATGTCTAGGATCTTCTTGTTGTTTCTCAAGTGAATAGAATGCATTCATGTATTCATCATTATCTTGGTCAAAGATAGGTCCATCATAAAATTTTGGAATAGACTCAAAGTAGGTATCACTTGCTTGTCCTCTAAAGAGGTGTTTAGATCTAGAAGATGAAAACATTTGATGTCTTGAAGTAGAGCATGTAGACCTAGAAGAAGATGATGACCTCAAAGAAGGTGACTCACATGCATGTAAAGACCTTAAGGAAGATTCATGTAATGATGCAATCTTTTCCTCTAACCTTTTCTCAAGTTTAGACTTCATTTCTATCATGCGCTTAGAGAGATGAAGGTAAGAAAGATCATTTGTCTCTTCTAGTCCTTTATATTGTGCATATAGATCTTGAAAATCTTTAGTGACATGGAGGATATCATGATCATCTAAATTTGGTTGAGGTTTGGTAGCACAAGATTTGAATTCCATAGTGATAGATAGATAATCAAGCATGAAGGAGACTAGAGGAAGCTAATAAGGTGACACAAGATAACTTGATGTCCAAACTAGAGAGGTAGATTATTCACTTGCCAATATAGTAATGATAGAGTAAAGTGACTTGTCAAGAAAGTGTCCAAGTTACTTATGACACTAGTGACTCAAGTCAAGAGCTAGGCAAGAAGCCAATAGCTAAGTAGATAGAGCAAGTGGGGTGACAAGTGAACAACTTTCCCAACGTAAGAGTGCAGTCAAGAAATCAAGGTAACCATTTCAGCAAAAGGATGACTAGCAAGCGGACATAGACCATGAAGACAAAAAGACCAAGAGCACCAAGACCAAAGAGTCACTTTAAGCATGTTCAAGAACTAGAGACATAGAAAATAAAAATAAAATGATGAGACTCCCCTTAGCAAGCAACACAAGAAAATGTTTGCATTTGATGTTTTGACTTGGTTGGCAAAGTTTGACAATAGTTGATAGCATTGCAAGTTTGATGTTCAAAAGAAATTTCTTTCCAAGCAAGATAGTGGCACATGGAGTAGTCTTCAAACAATCAAGACAGAGACAAAGAAACCTTGCATGATACAAGCATATCTGAGGTCTCAAAAGAATTTTCTAGAATTATTGTCATGTGTATGTTCAAAAGATTTTCACAGGTATACCACATTCGAGAACACATCAAGCAATATCTACCTAAAGGACATGGTTCATTACTCAACAACTTGGCCCATGCTCAATGCTCCTTTGCCTCACACCAAGTGGTTTTCCACAAGAGATATTATATTTTTCATGGAAATGTCATAAGCATAACCAAGGGAACACAGATGGTGAGTGTAAAATCTTGTGGTGATCCGGGTAGTCCACTAGGATCGATCCTTGCACCAAGAAGTTGAGTGGCTAAAAAAGGTAGTTACTAACTTAGGGTGTTTAGATAGGGCTTCCGTTCATAGTGTTCCTCTTGCTCCTAATTATGAGACACCTCTCCTTGCAATGAGTAATCGATCTCACGACCACAAGAGTACTTTAAGCATTCTTGCCTAGTGATCTCCCTATGGTCAAAATCCCATAAGTGATCACACTAGGCAAAGATAATCACTATATCCACCAAGGTTTTGTGTCTTTGATAGCCTTGAGTTTATAGTGGGTTGGAAGATCTAGGTAATTTTCTTGTCCCCACTTGGGTCGTTCCTCTCAGGTTGTCCGAGAGCAGGCCCTCTAAAGGATTCTAAACTACACAAAGAGTGGATCAACTTTTGGAAGTCAAGATTTTTGATTCACCACAAAGGTGAAGAGAATACTCTCCTATTCTAATAATTTTCTCCCAAACACACCAAAAATATTTAGTTGCCTCTTACTCTTGAAATCAAATGGTAAGTCAAGATTTCTAATTCACCACAAGGGTGAAGAGCATATTTACCTATCACCAAAAGATCCCAATTGTAAGTTTTAATGCGCCTAAAAATAAAAAACTAGTATATGCCACACATGTAAAAGTAAGAACAAGAAAAATTGAGTTTTTATGCGTTGGGCAGCCCTGCAAACAATCGTTAGTAGCCCTTGTGCATTTGAAGCTTTGACATGCGTTCTTTTTATGCAATGTTTCAATTTTTTTCACAAGGATGGCAACCTACAATCACAACTTGTTAGCACCAAAAGTTAGTGTGAAATAACATAAAAAAATAAAATAAAAAGTGGTTAGTTGCCTCAAATATCCAAGTTATCTTCCAATCAAGTGTATGCAAAGAAAGGGCAAACTAATCACAAATGCTCTAATTTTTACTCTTTGCTTTTGATCTAGTCAACAAGATTATACTTCTTTTCTATTATTTTGGATCCAAAAATAGAAATAAAAAGAAGATACCCCTACTAAAAATTAGAGAGATTTTCAAAAATTCAAGAAATTCAAAAAAAATCTCTTCATTTGCTCCCTAGAGACTGATTTTGTCAAAATAGGCCAAATTTATAAAATTGGATTTTTGATCCCTAATAGGACCTCAAAAGTCAAAACACAAAGAGAGTACCCCTCTTAGAATTCAAAAATATTTTTGAAAATGTAAGTTTTTCTGAAAAATGCTCTGATTGGCGATCAAAAATGGCTTTTTATGAAAAAAAAAGAAAAAATCATAACTCCTGCAAATCAAGTCAAAATGTTCTAAAAATTGGATTATGACATGTTGAACACATATCCAACTTGAAAAAATTTTTTCAAAACCAAACTCCAAGAGGTTTAAAAGATATGATCAAATCTTTAAACCAACTAGATTTTTGGCCTTCAAACCAATCTACTTATGGGTTGGCCTTAAAACCAAAGTGATAATTCTAAAAAAGCACTTGATTAGATCCAATATGCTGCTATAAAAAATTTAGAGATAAGAAATGAAAGAAAATGGAGCTAGAAACTTGATTCATGCCCCACGGTGGATGCCAAAAATGTACACTCGAAAGTGTCCCACTCTAAACCCTTCTATCCAAATGATTCCATGAGTTCCAAAAATTAAGGCCCCTAATATTCCAAGAAGTTATCTTCATTTAAAACTAGAGGTGCACTCCAAAAGAGTTCTTTAGCTCCCATCCGCCACACTTCTTTTGGTCTCATCCTGTCTGACTTGACTAGCAGATCTCCTTCCTCTTGATATTGACCTTACTCCCGCATCTAGTCTACTATGATTCCTAGTCTTAGCAGGCAAAACCGAGGAGGGCTCCTGACTACTTTTCTTTTTAGGCTTTGGAGATTAGGAGTTATCCCTCTCTAATCTCTTTTTAGGTTTTGGAGATAAGGAGTTATAATAGGCTGCATTGTTACCAACTCTAACAATACCTCCATTATGATTCCTAAAATTGAAAAACTTATTCATGTTACCAGTCATGTGATGTAAACAACCACTGTCAATTATCCAATTAGATTTCTTTTCCACTTGGGAAACTAGAGCTTTTTCTTCTCTAATTTCTCTATCAAGATCATGTTCCTTGATAGCCACAAATCCCAATTCATCACCACTTTCACTTTGACCTTTCTCATTAGATTCTTCATCTTCATTTGCATACAAACAATTTCTATCTCTTCTAGGCTTAAAATTTCCCTTATACTTTTTCTCTCTTTTAGGAAATTTAGACGCATAATGACCAAATTCATCACAAGTCCAACATTTAAAGATTTTCTTACCATCTTTTTCTCTTCCCAGAAAAAGGGTTATACCTTCCTCAATCTTCTTGTCTTCACCAAATTTGTTGCTACCAACAAAATCTCCACGTGTGCTTGCACTCCTTGTTAGATTAGGTCGAATGTTCACAACAATAAAAGTTGTTTCAACTCTTGCAAGATCATTAGACTATCTCAGATCCACTTCTATAGATTCTAATCTTCCATGCAATGTTTCCTTTGTGAAATCCTTCGTGTAGGGCATTACTAGTTGAATCATCTGAGCCACTTGCTTGAATGGTGGTGTCAAACTTTTCAAGATCTTCCATACTACTTCATCTTCTTTCTTGGTTCCACTAAGAGACCAAATTCTTGCAACAATTTATGATATTTTACTAATACAACTTCTTATAGATTCATCTTCTATCATCTTAGCATCTTGAAATGCACATATCCAATTCTATAATCTTTTTTTTTTTTTGCATGTGTATCACCTTCAAAAGTATGTTCTAATGCTTTCCAAATTTCATGGGATGTTTGAAGTGATTTTACCTAACTATATCCATTCTCTAGAAGAGATGATAGTAGAGCTTCTCTAGCTTTCATGTTACACATGAATAGATGTCTCTTTTCTTTAGTGCCTTGTTCAAGCTTTTCTTCTTCCACAATAGTCTTTCCACTCTTTTTCAAGATCTAATAACCCAAACCCATGTACAACAAATGAGTATTCATTTTATTCTTTCAACTATCATAGTTGATCCCATCAAATCTAGGACTATCCTTTTTGAAAAGACTTTCCATTGATCTCCCAAAGTTGTTAAGCTTATCCTTTAAGGACTTGAAGCTCTAATACCAATTGTTAGAAGATATAGTCCACCAATATAACTGAAAGGAGGTGGGATAAATTAGTTATATAAATAATATCACAATTATCAACCTTATTAAGATTTACCATATGAGAAATATAATAAGAAACCACAACAAGATACTCATACACAATAACACCATATATCTTAACTAGGGAAACCCTTGGTTAGAGGGAAAACCTTGGTGGGGATGGTACCCACTAGATGATGTACTAATATAAATATTCCTTGTTAGAGAATGAACCCTATTAGGAGTCTATGAATACATTTAGTACATATGAGTCCTTGTTAGGAAACTTTGAATCCCTATTAGGAGTTGTGGAAGATAGCTAGACCCACTGCCCAAACAACTTCAAGGGCAAGACCAATGAACCCATTGTACAAATGATCTCTATATTATTCCTTGTAGAATAATAGAAATGAAATGTTCTTCCTTCCTCTTCTTCTATCCTATCAACTAGACCTCTGATCCTTCATATCTCTTAACCATATCAAAAATCTTGCATCTAGTAATCTCTTGGATCGCTTACACACATTTACCAAACACTCAACTCCTTTTCACACTTTTCCCTTTATAACATGATCACCACTCTACACGAACAAGGAAAAAATATTTCCTTAATGCCATATCTTCAATATAATTCCTTGAGTCAGCCTTGAGGCTTTCCCAATTAATTATAATAAGATAATTAATTAATTACAATCACAATAGCACTATTGGCTCATAGTCTATACAAAACTTCACACGTGAGATACTAGGGCTTGTGCACTTACTGACATCTCCAAAAGACTATCCTTTGTCACTACCTGACTATGGATTTTCTTATTACATCTCAGATGTAAGATAGTGAACAAACATTAGGAACTACTTTCTTAATACTCTATCTTTGAACTACTTTTTGTAAATTAGGTACAACTTGCGTATGTCTTTGACTTAGATTCTATGTACTTAACCATGTCATCAAGACATATTATTGAACATGTCCATAACTATGAATCATTAGAAAATCAAAATATTATTTGTACAACTAAGATCTCTATTTGCTACTCAGCTAGTCTCCACAAAAACCATACTATGTTGACATCAATGACAAGTTCATACTCATGAATGTAATATATCAATACTTTCCAATGCTTAGGATACTCCCCCAAAGTAGTATCATAAACATTCATGCTAATAATAGTATTAGTCGAGTAATAGTTATGACTAAGAAAGATGAAGAAGAAAAATGTAGTAGCAAGTGAGCATAGTAAAGACTAAGTGAGCAGGTGAAGGTTGAGTTACACAATGATGACTAAGCATAAGAACACTATGATGATTGAGAGTCAACAAAATTACAATTTGTGAAAGAATCAAGTTTGAGGCTAACATAGTTGAATTTTTAGATTGGTCAAAATATGTGAATGATAAGGATTGATGACTTAATACATTTAATGCATGAATTGAGTTTGTTATGTGATCAAAGGTAAGGATTTGATTAGAAGTTTCTAGAAATTTTAAGGAGTAGAAGGAAAGAAATGATGGATAGATTCATTGAATCTAAGCTAACCCTAAGATCTATGGTGATGTTTAAGAGGAAAAAGATCAAAGCTACCTATTTAAGGAGGCATAAGAGATATTTTCTAAGGTTGGTTCATTATTGATTGTCAATTTTATGGAGAACTAGTGAAGAACATAGTAGAAAAGTCCAAAAGTGAGAAGATTGGTGAAGTGTGTTTTTTTGAAGGGTTACCAAGCAGATCGGTGATGGAGATGTTAATGAAGTTTAGTCAATAAACCAATAGATGAATTTAATGGAGATATGAATTTTCAAAGTGACTTGTGTTTTATAGATCAAAGCTATTGATACTTTTGAACCATTATGGTAGTCAAAATCCTTTAATCAAGGTTGATCTAACAATCATTTTGTAAATCCTTTAATCAAGGTGACATTTGAATGGAATGATCCAAAGTCCTCTAACTAGGCCACTCCTATTAGGATGATTAAATCATTGAATAGGGTCACATGTAATAGTATGTTTTGTAACCTTTAATAGGGTTGACTCTTAATTGAGCTTACTTTAGAAGAGTGAAAAGTGGTAGCATCTTACTTGGTGTTTTTTCCCAAATTGGGTTTCTACATTAAAATACCAGTGTCATATATGTGTGAATGTTATATGTGATGAATTCTATTTATTTACTATTGGTCAGCATATACTAAACAAAGATTTAAGTAATAAATAAAATGTTTATTTTTTGATGATTTTTTATATGGTTTGAGTAGTTTAATGAGATTGTTTAAGTTTTTTGAAGTTAGTAAAGGTTAAATTGGTACATCTAGACCTAAGGATAAATGATTCACCCCCCCTCTTAGTTATTATAAATATTCTAGCACAATACAGGTCATAAGTTTGAGTTGTAGAATATAAAAGTCAAGATCCATGATGATGAATGGAATTTGATTGGAACTAGAGTGCAAAAAAAAGATAATCTATTTTATATTCATCCTACTATTGATACATGTTTTTTTAAGAAATTTGAGGATGTACGGTTGTGGATGTATCATATAAATTTTGAGAATATGGTGAAGGTTAGTACAAAGAAAAGAGTTAGACACTTATTGAATTTAGATAAACTTGAGAATACTATGTGCAAAGAATGCTAGCTTGGTAAAATGAAAAAGTAAAATTTTCAAAGAAAGAAACACACTTATAATGATATTTTAGAATTGGTGCATACTAATTTGTGTGAACCAATGAGAGTGGAAAGCTATTATGGTGATATATACTTCATATTATTTGTTGATGATTACACTAGAATGATGACTTCCATGTTCATGAAGGTAAAACCACATGCTTTTGATATGTTCAAATGGTATATGGCTAGAGTTGAGAAAGAAAATGGTAAAAAATTGAAATGTTTGAGATCTTATAGAGGTGGTAAATTTATGAATGTTGGACTCACTAAATTTTGTATTGAGAATGGTATTCAAAGACAATTATCTGCACTATGGACACCATAACAAAATGGGATTGCTAAAAGAAGGAATAGATCAATTGTGAATTATGCAAGGAAATTTCTAATTGAAAAAGATGTTGCACAAATATTTTGAAGAGAGGCCATAAACACTTCAATTTATACTCTCAACTAAGTTCAATTGAAGAAAGGAACAAACAAGACATCTTCTAAACTCTAGTATGATCATACACTTAATGTAAGTTATTTCAAGATATTTGGAAGTAGGTCTTATATTCATAAGGATGCAAGTAATAATACATTTGATTCAAAAGAAGATGAAGGTATTTTTCTTGGCTATTCATCTAGAGAAAATTATATGAATGTTTGAATAAAGATACTAATGCAATGATTGAAATTGCACATGTGGGAATTGATGAATTTGCATACAAGAATGATGTAGAAAGCAAAAAGAAACCTGAAGATTACAAAAAAATTATATATATATATATATATATATATATGAAGATGTACTTGACACATTACCTAAGTTACAATAGAGAGCTATCAAGAAATAGCCTTCTTTACCCAAGAAACAAAAAGCACAACCTAAGAAGGAAGATGAGACCCAACTGAGTGAGAATAATGATGAGAATAAAAGATCTGAACCTATATTAGCAAAGCATGTTAGAAAGAATCATTCAACTAAAAAAATTATTGGAGATAGAAGTACTAGAGTGATGACAAGAAGTAAGTTGAAAGATAGTACCTATTTAATTGTTGAATTTGAACTTAGATCAGTTAAGGATGAACTTGATAATAAAGATTGGATAAATTCTATGAATGAAGAGATTGATTAGATAGAGAAGAAAAACACATGGACACTAGTACCATGAACTGCATACAAGAATGTGATAAGAACAAAGTGGATTTTTAGATATAAGCTAAAGAAAAAAATGGAGTGGTGAGAAATAAAGCAAGACTAGTTTGCAAAGGATATGTCCAAGAAGAAGGAATAGACTATGGTGAGACTTTTGCACATGTGGAAAGATTGGAAGGAGTAAGAACATTTTTGGCTTATGCTAGTTACAATAAATTCAAAGGATATCAAATGGATCTCAAATATACATTTTTGAAAAAAATATTTGAAGAAGAAATTTACATAGAATAGTTAGAAGGATTTGTTGAACCTAATCAAAAGAGCCTGGTTTGCAAGTTGAACAAGGAATTATATGGACTAAAGAAAGAACCAAGAGCATGGTATGAAAGGTTACATTCTTAATTGATTAAAATTAGATTTTCTAGAACTAGTGAGAGAAATAATATATATTTGAAAAGTGAATATGAAAATATGGTGTTGATTGCTGAAATTTTTGTGGATGATATTATATTTGGTGGAACTAATTTTCTATGTAAATCATTTTCTAATAAAATGAGTAAAGAATTTGAGATGTCAATGTTTGGTGAGATTAAATTTTTCATTGGCTTACAAGTTCATCAAACAAATAATGGTATATATTTGACTCATTCTAACTATGTAAAGGAAAATTTGAAAACATTTGGAATGGATTAGTCAAAACCAACTGAAATGTATATGATGACTAGAATGAAATTATCAAAATAAGATACTACTACTGAGGTGAATGAAACCCAATACAAATAAATAATTGGTGAATTGCAATATGTTGTGCATAGTAGGCTATATATTGCACATGTTGTTGGAATTGTTGCAAGGGTTTCATTTAATCCTAAGGAAACACACATGATTTCTATCAAGAGGATTTTCAAATATCTTAAAGGGACTAAAGATTTTGGATTATGGTATAAAAAAGATGGTAAATTTACGCTTAATGTCTATATTGATGTAGATTAGGCTAGTAATATTGATGATAGAAAAAGTACAAGTGGTGGAGGTTTCTTTTTAGGAGAAAGACTAATTACATGGTTGAGCAAGAAACAAAGATGCATTTCACAATCTACTACTAAAGTTGAGTATGTTGTTGCTACAATTAATTGTTCTAATATTTTCTAGATTAAGCAATTGTTGGAAGGAATGCAAGAGGAGATAACTAGGCCTCTTACTATTTATTGTGATAATACTAGTGCAATAAATATATCAAATAATTTAGTGATGCATGCAAGAGTAAATCATATATCAATCAAGTATCACTACTTGAGGGAGAAATTACAAGATACACAAGTAAGGCTTGAATATGTGAAGTCTAAAGAGAAAATTGTTACTATTTTTACCAAGCCATTTCCTAAGGATGATTTTGAGTATCTAAGAAGTAAGTTGGGGGTCCTTCCCCTATCCAAAATTTAGTAAGTGAAGATGTATGTTACATCAATTCATGGAGAGCATAAATATCTTTGTGGAGTTTATACAAGAGTTCACTCTTTAGGGATTGTTTCCTGAAGTTATGAAGATGACTCTAATGAAATTGATATAAATTGAACATTCAAGGTACAAGGTATAACTACAAGGTTTTATAAGTTTCAAATTAGATCTTATAGTTACCTTTAGCATTGGTGTCAAATGAGGAGAGAATAAGTAAAGGAGGAGAGAATAAGAAAAGGAGAATGACTAAAAGAGGAGATTAGTTATGAGTACAAAGGAGAATATTCTAATGAATGATACATCATGGGAGAGGATCAAGGTTGTTGAACATGTTGATAAAGATAAAGAGAATCAATAATGGGGATGAAATATCAAAGGGGAGTTGATACATCAAACAAGAATAAAGATACTGCTAAATAAAAATATAACATATCCTAAAGGGGAATAAATGTTGAAGATTGATGTTGCTAAAGATATAGACAAGTACACCTGATGACGAAAGCTATTGCAGAGAACATGAACAAACTAAGAAAAATAAATAGTTGTTTTATTGTCAATGCACACATTTGATTATCTTATGTAATGTAAAATTAGATGTTTATATGTTTCCATAAATGGAAAAAGGAGAGAATGTTATCCCTATCTAATAATGCTATGAGTGAATGTGAAAGATTTATATACGTTATTATGTTTTCATTGATGCCATAGTCTTAGTTGGCTAGATATTATGCCAATTATTGTGATGTGGAGCCTAATTAGACTCAAAGGTTTATTTAATGTGGTTTCTCCTTAGATTATTTCTATGGGGGTTAAGGGGCACTGCCCCTTGCAGGGTTTTGTTCAACTCATCGATAGTTATTTTTCTATTGGATGACTTAATCTAGCCCTAATTTTGTAAGTGGAAAAAGCTTGTATAAAATGGCTTCGGGTTAGGGATTTCATGATGTATGATGATATTATAGCTTCTTCTGGTTGTATTGAGCTGTTAGGAGTTGCACATTGTAATCATAGGATACTAATAATATTGGACTTGTTGTTGGTGGACGTAGCCTAGGGATTGGGTAAACTATGTTAAATCCTTGTGTCTTGTGTTCTCTTTTGTGCGGTTTATTATTTTTTGACATTTTTTATATTTTTGTGTAATTATTATTTTTGTCCATGGTTGATCCTAACAAGTAGTATTAGAGCCAAACTATCATCATTTTTTTAGCTATCCTCTACAGGAACATCTTAGGGTTGAGCGGGAGTGATGGCAGATGAGAATAAGATGAAGGTTTAGAAGTTTACTGTGCATAAATTTAAGTTTTGGAAAATGAAAATGGAAAAATATATTTATTAGTAGGATTTATGGTGGCCATTGGAAGGAAAATCCAAGAAACTAGGAACTTTGATAGATGAGGAATGAAAAATATTGGATAGAAAGGAACTTGGAATTATTTGATTATCCCTGGCACAATCAGTGATGTTTAACATTACAAAAGAAAAGATGATAGAAGAGTTGATGCAAACCTAGTAAAATTGTATGAAAAGCCCTCCACTTCAAATGAGGTATTTCTCATGGATCATTTATTTAATACGAAGATGGAAGAAGGTGGATCTTTTGTAGATCATTTAAATACATTTAATATAGTTACTAGTCAGTTATCTTCTATGAATGTTAATTTTGACGAAGAAATCAGGGGTCTCTTGATTTTATGTTATTTGGTTGAAAGATGGAATGGCTTGGTAATGACTATAAGTAATTATATATTTGGATCTAATACCCTAAATTTGGTGATGTGATTGGTGTTATTTTGAGTGAGGAAACTCGTAGGAAAACCTCAGGTAGATCTACATAAGAAGGTGTTTTGAACACACAAAGTAGAGGCAAAATGACTAAGAGAGGAAGTAATTCTAGAAATCATGGGAAATCAAGAGGAAAATCAAAGACAAAGAGGTCTTAATCCAAAGGACCAAGATATTTTGGTACTATGATAAACTAGGGCATACAGAGAAAGATTGTTGGACTAGAAAGAACAATGAAGGAGATAAACTAGAAGGGAACAAGGAGGCAAATGTGGTAAGTGAAAAATCCAAAGAGGACGCTTTAATTTTTTCTTTAGAAAGTGTTGATTATTCTTGGGTTTTAGATTTAGGGGCTTCATTTCATGCTACTCCTCATAGAGGTAATTTCCTAGATTATGTCTAACAGGATTTTGGGCTTGTTTATTTGGGGGATAATAAACCTTGTTAGATTTTTAGAAAGGGGAAAGTTAAGATTAAGTTTTAGAATGGGAATCATTGGCTACTATATGAGGTAAGACATGTTCCAATACTGAGTAGGAATTTAATTCAGTAGGGAAACTTGGTGATGAGGGTTGTTGATGCAGAGAGGGGCCATTGAATTAAGAGGCTCACCAACTTTTTCCATTCCAAAATGATGACATTGTTTATTTGATATAATAATATCACCTTTGATAATAAACTCACCAACCCTTACATTACCTTCCACAGATTAAGACTGAACTCATTTCTCTACTAAATCATTCTTACCAATGGACATCTTATTGCGTGTCATGGTCATGATTACACTTAACACCTTGTGGGCTGAGCCATAGCGGCACTCTTATCATTATCACCACCTTTTCCATAGTAAAATATTCTTCATTTAATCAATACCCTCACAAAAACTCCTTCTGTCACCTTTTCTGATGATCTTAGCTACTATTGGGTTCTTCTATTACTATAGACCCACCACCTCTTACTGTTGCAAAAACTAATGGCTTACAATAGGACCCACACCTCTCTTTATTCTGGCTCCATTCTCTCTTATCACTTGAGCTATCTAACAGATGCCACCTTTTTGTTATCATCCACTAATGATAATGTGTGCCTCAACTTCTCTTCCTTCAAATTTGAGCTTTTTTCTTCTTCTCTAACTTACTACCCTATACTTAGCTTGTTGTGCATCTGATCACAAACCTCCACCTTTTTCTTTTCATCATTATCAAATATTGATAGCGGGTGTCTCCTTCCATATTGATACTCAATGTAGGTCAACCCAAGATGCTACTTCCTTTCTCTTTGTTCCATGACCATGCTTGACTCTTGATCTACATTCAGGTTTCCTCACATTCCACCCATAGATCTGAGTCATGCCATGGTCAGGGTGTATAGAGGTAAACACTTATTTTTCCACCATCCTACACAAACAAAATGTATTCAAAAGAACTAAAGGCATCAGTTTCCTTCCTTCAAGACCGAAGCATTCATAAAACATGAATCTCAAATTTGTTTTTGTTTTCAAACAAGAATGGGTGTTAGGTTTCCATAACTGACTCTCCTCTTTTGGAACTACTAATAAAACCAACAACCATGGAAAGATACCAAAACCAATAATGATAGGAATTAAAAACTTGAAACACCAAATAACTATAAACAAATGCTTTCGTTGTGATATCATCTACATATTAAAAATAGTATGACTCTTTGGCTGTTGCCAAAGAGCCATTTGGATGTTCTACCTAATGATCACTCCAAAATGGTTCTATTTTCACTTCCTATCAATTTTCCTGTTGGCTTTATCTTCATCTATTACAATGGTGCCTGTTTTAAAGCACAAGTTTCTTGGGTAGTTATAAAACTTCCTCATCCAACTACTTTAATTTTAATATGTAATACAAATGATCTAGATATCTACCGTTTTACATTTAACATATAATTCAATGTTTAGGGTATTCCCAAGGATACATGAATAATCAACCATTATAATTTTACTAGACAATGACTTTAAATGAGATTCTCAGGTGACTTAAAATATTAAATTTGAGAGTGAAGGTGGTGCTCCTACACTAGTTGCGTAGTTATTTTTAATGATAAAAATTGGAAGGTTGTTGGATACAATTGCTCAATTGTGTGTTGTCTTTGATGTTACAAAAATGTCATATAATTTATCAGAAAGAGTCTATCAAGCTTAGATGGTTAGCAAAGTGAATTATAGAGTCTATTAAGCATTTCTACAAGTTATACTAAGAAGATAGTTTCTATCGAGCCCACTCCGGTGATGAAGGCTTTTGTGGCAAAATTAGTTTCTACCGAGCTTACAAGGTTAGTGAAGGAAAGTCAGTTTCTACTGAGCTTACAAGGTTAGCGAAGGAAAGTCAATTTCTACTGAGCTTACAAGGTCAGCGAAGGAAAATCAGTTTCTACTGAGCTCACAAGGTTAGCGAAGGAAAGTTAGTGTCTACCGAGTTCACTCAGCCTCCAAAGGATTTTGTAGAGTTTGTAGTGTTTACCGAGCTTCACTTGGTTAACATTGGAAATGATTTCTGGAGTAGTGTTTACTGAGCAAGGTTGGCCAATGAAGGATTTCATTATTTTTGGAAATAAAGTTTAATTATTTCATGTAATGTTTGTAGCTGAGTGATTTAATGTTTATTGGTAATTGTAACTTGTAAATGAGCCGACTTGATAATTTGTTTGGTAGAAATAAAAGGTCAAGTTGTGAATTCAAATGTATGAAAGAATGAGAAAGCATGCAAGTGAGTTGATTGAGGAAAATGTGAGAAAATTTTGAAGAAGGATCAGATATCCTTGAGGAGTAGCAAAGTTGTATTCAATCAGAGAGATTCTAGTGAAGCATAATAGAGATCTGTATTAGCAAAGTTCAGTTGCATCTCATTCAGGTCACTCATTGTTACTTTCTCACAATTGTAGCAGTGATTTCTAAATCTCCTAATAGAGTTGGTTTAATAGCCATTTTAAAAATCCTTTAATAAGGTGGATAGTTCTACTAAATTGTTCTAAAGTCCTCTAGTAAGGCCACTCCTAGCAGGGTGATTAAATCCTCTAACAAGATCACACCTAACAATGTGTTTTGTAACCTTTAACAGTGCTGGCTCCTAACAGGGCTCACTTTAGAAGAGTGAAAATTAGTAGCTAGTTACTTGGTGGTTTTTCTCATATTGGATTTCCACATTTATGCATGCATGTTAAATCTTTGTGAATGCTTAAAGATCAGTAATAAGTTAACATACGTCTACTGAGTTACAACATTTTTTTGTGTGGCTATCAAGTGATAGTAGTAACTAGTTTTATAAGACATCTAAGGGATCTATGGATTTATTTTTGTGGTAATTGATTCACCAAACCCCTCCCCCCCCCTCTTAGTTAATCTATCCATATTTCCAATGATTGGCATCAGAGCCTTTTGGTGCTTGCAGGAAGGATTTCAAGGATCTAAGATAAACATCAGGATGTCTTACAAGAGGGAAATTTCAAAGCTTAATAGGGATAACTTTTTAGCATGGCAAGGTCTCACGAGACTCCATCTAACTTCCATTGGAGATATAGGATTGAAATATCTTGATGAAGCATATGTAACTCTTTGAGGTACACTATCAGTTAATGACATTATTGAGAAGAAAACTCATAACACCATGATGATAGACATTGCATCTACTCTAAGCTATGAAGAATTTGATGATGTCAAGGATTAAAAAGCTACCTTTGAAATGTGGAACAAGCTGAAAGCTATCTATGGAGGTGATGATAATGTGAGAAGAGCCAAAGCAAAAAGTCTAAGAGACAATTTGATTAGATGAGAATGAGAGAGGATGAAAACATTGCCAAATATGTTGAAAGAGTCAAAGTAGTAGTCAGTGTAATAAAAGCTTCTGGAGGAGACATTGAGGAGGAAAAATTTGTAAGTAGAGTTCTTAGAACATTACTTTCCATTTATGCAATTAGAGTTTCTACAATTCAAGAAAGAATATGTGAAGCAAATCATAAGATAAATTTAGAGGCCATAGTAGAAGATTGACTGCATTTGAGCTAGATAACTACGACAACTATGTTCTAGCTTCCAAGAACATTGAATCAGCATTTGAAGCCAAGCTTTCACTCAAAGAAAAAGGCAAGAAGATAAAGAATCTCAGTTAGAAAGTGAAGAAGAATCAGAATAGACTTCTAACAGTGTTCTTGAGGTGGTTGAAGCTCTACTAGCAAGGAAATATTCTAGAGGCAAAGGGAAATATAAGGTAAGGTTCCTCTAATCTATTTTTCATGTGAGGAAATTGGTCATATTGCTGCTAGGTGCCCAAACAAGCAAAACAAGGATGAGAAGAAAGTACACAAGTGCAATGGCAAGAAATAATTCAAATCATTCAAGGACACAGGTAAGAAAACATATTTCATGGCTGAGGATTCTAATGATTCTGATGAAGAAGAAGATGAAATTACATTGCTATGAAAGATGAATTTGATAATGATGAGGAAGATAAAATTGCACTCATCTCTCATGTGAGCAAAAATGATACATGGATCATAGATAGTGGTTGCTCTCATCATATGATTGGTGATAAAACAAAGTTTGAACATTTTGAAGACTATGATGGTGGTAATGTAAGGTTTGGTAATAATGAACCTTGTATAAAAGGAAGACTAAGAATCTCACCAACCAAAGAGCTTGTATGTGACAATGCATATTGGATTGAAGGATTAAAGCACAATCTGTTGAGTGTGGCACAACTAATCAATATTGGATTCAAATTGAAATTCATGCATGGAAAAGAAAGACTGCTAGATGACAAAGGAAAGCTAATTGGATTAGGAATCTAGACAAAAGGTAACTTGTACTATCTTGAACTACGTGAATGCTCATGTTTTATTGCTCAAGTTGAAGAAAGTTGGTTATGGCATAGAAGGTTGTGTCATGTGAACTTTGATAACCTTGTGAAAATAAGAAAATTTAGAAAAGTAAGAGGCATTCCTAGTATAAAGAAACCTGATGTTAGTCTATGCAATAATTGTTAGATTAGTAAGATGGGAAAAACTAGCTTTAAAAGTAAGAACTATCAGTCTGAAGAAGTATTGGAAATTGTGCATACTAATTTGTGTGGACCTATTGGAATTGAGAGCTATATTGGAGAAAAGTTCTTCGTTCTTTTTGTTGATGATTACTCAAGAATGATGACTGTCATGTATTTGAGAGAGAAATTAGAAGCATTCAAAAAGTTCAAATGGTATTTAGCCAGAGTAGAAAAGAAAATAGACAAAAGACTGAAATTCTTGAGGTCAAATAGAGGTGGTGAATTCATCTCCTATGAGCTCAATAATTTTTGCATTGAAAGGGGAATCAAAAGATAGGTATCAACCCCTAAAAATCCCAAGCAAAATGGAATAGCTAAAAGGATGAATAGATCTATCATGGACTATGCAAGAACTTTGATGATTGAAAAGAACATTGCTATCAAATACTAGAAGGAAGCTATCAACACTACAATTCATACCTTGAACTGAGTACAACTGAAGATGGACTCATTCAAAACCCCCTATGAGCTATGGTATGGCTATAAACCCAATGTAAGTTACTTAAAATTATTTGGAAAAAAATGTTACATTTTGAAAGAATCTAGAAAAGGTAAATTTGATGTGAAGGGTTATGAAGGCATATTTTTGGGATATTTTTGCAAGAGTAAAGCATATAGATGTTTGAATTTTTCTACTCACAAAGTCATAGAAAGTGCACATGTGAAAGTTGAAGAGTTTGCAGAAAGGATTGAAGAAGAAAGAAAAAATTAACCAGAAGATTACATGAGATTTATTTTCATTAAACTTGATACAGTGCCAGATACATCTATCAATCAAGAATCTTCTACTCCTAAGTCTTCAGTAATCGAGTTGCAGGAAGTTCAAACTGAGTTGCAGGAACCCGAGTCACATTTATATGCTACCAAGCCAATGCCCACCGAGTCTGAAGGACTTGGGCTAAAATAACCAGAACCTAAAGTTGAAGTGCAAGAGGATGACAATGCAATTTGTTCAAAAGGCAAGGAATTTGTTTTAGCCAAGTATGTTAGGTGTTTTAGCCAAGTATGTTAGGAGACACCATGCACCAAATTAGATTATTGGAGACAAATCTGAAGGTACTATGACAAGAAGTAAGCTAAAAGGCACTTGTTTACTTGCTGATTTTGAACCTAGTAATGTCAAAGATGCATTAGAAAATGAAAGTTAGATTGAAGTTATGAATGAAGAGATAGAGCAGATAGAGAAGAACAAAACATGGACTCTTGTACCCTGGCCAAAAGATAAAAATATGATTGGAACTAAGTGGGTATTCAGAAATAAGTTGAATGAAGATGGTAAGGTGTCAAGGAACAAAGCTAGACTAATATGTAAATGATACTCTCAAGAAGAAGGAATAGACTATGGAGAGACTTTTGCTCCTATTGCAAGATTGGAAGGTGTCAGGACCCTACTTGCATATGTTACATACAAAATATTTAAGGTATATTAGATGGATGTGAAGTCAACATTTCTCAATGGTATTCTAGCTGAAGAAGTCTACATTGAGTAGCCTGAAGGTTTTGTTGATCCAGACAAGAAGGAAATGGTCTACAAATTACACAAAGCATTGTATGGTCTGAAATAAGCCCTTAGAGCATGGTATGAAAGATTGCATAACTATCTTATTCAGATTGGTTTTCAGAGAACTAATGATAATAGTAACTTGTATATCAAGGAAGGACTAGATAATAAGATTGTTTTGGCAAAAATATTTGTGGATGATACTTTGTTCATAGGAAATGATGATCTTTGCAAAGAATTTTTAGAGGAAATGAACAAAGAATTTGAGATGTCAATGTTTGGTGAGATTAAATTCTTTATTGGTCTTCAAATTCAACAAAGTAAGAATAGTATCTACATCACTCAGTCTAAATATGTTAAAGAGATACTGAAAAAGCTTGGTGTGGAGGGTTGCAAACTAGTTGGGACTCCCATGTGTATTGGACTGAAACTTACCAAGAATGATGAATCAAAAGAGGTAGATCAAACATTATATAGATCAATGATTGGAAAGTTGCAGTATGTAGTTCATACAAGGCCAGATATTGCTCTTGTAGTTGGTATTGTAGCAAGATTTTCAGCAAAACCAAGAGAAAATCATATGCTGACAATCAAAAGGATCATGAGATATTTGAAAGGCACTGAAGATTATGGATTATGGTACAAATTTGGAGGTAACCTGGACTTGAAAGTGTTTACTAATGTAGATTGGGTAGGAAACATTGATGACAAAAAGAGTACAAGTGGAGGAGCATTATTTCTTGGAAAGAGGTTGGTTTCTTGGACAAGCAAAAAGAAAAATTGCACATCCCAATCCATAGCAGAAGCAGAGTATGTTGCAGCAACAGTAAACAGTTCTAATATTATTTGGTTCAAACAATTATTGGAAGGCATGAAGGAGGAAATCAAAGAACTTGTTGTTATGTTTTGTGACAATCCAAGTGTAATCAACTTATTTAAAAATCTAGTGATGAATTCAAAAACCAAGCACATTGCAATAAAATATCACTTTGTCAGAGAATTGGTGTAGGATAAGGAGATCATATTGGAATATGTCCATACAAAGGAACAAATTGCTGACATATTCACCAAGCCTTTACCTAAGGATGCATTCTTGTATGTAAGAGGTAAGTTAGGGGTCATTCCCCTATCTGAGGCTCACTAAAATGAAGTTTTAGTGATGCATCAATAGGTATCAAGTTGAAGATTTTTTAGTTGATGCAACATAATCATGGAAACATTGCATATGAATCAATACTCAAGGTACATTGTAATTTATTTGGTTTGTATTGTCTTTGGCATGTGTTGTCAAAGAGGGAGAGTATAATGTCATATCTTTCTAAAATTTGAATTGTTTGTGGAGTTTGATGTTTGAAAAGAATCTATATAATTCCTTCATAGAGGGAGATTAGTGTATTTAAGAAGTTTGTAAGCATAAAATCTAAGAGGGAGAAATATTGTGTCAGAAAAAGACTTGTTCTCAAATTTCATTCTACTATGACATGTGTTGCCATCAATGCCAAAGAGGGAGATTGTTGGATATAATTGTTCAATTGTGTGTTGTCTTTGATGTTACACAAATGTCATATTAGTTATCAGACAGAGTCTATTGAGCTTAGATGTTTAGTAAAGTGAATTATAGAGTCTACCGAGCATTTCTAGAAGTTATACTGAGAAGATAGTTTCTACTGAGCCCACTTGGGCAATGAAGGCTTCTGTGGCAGAAATTAGTTTTTACTGAGCTTACAAGGTCAGTGAAGGAAAGTCAATTTCTACCTAGCTTATAAGGTCAGTGAAGGAAAGTCAGTTTCAATTGAGCTTACAAGGTCATTGAAGGAAAGTTAGTTTCTATCAAGCTCGCAAGATCAGTGAAGGAAAGTTAGTGTCTACCAAGTTCACTTGATCTCCAAAGGATTTTGCAGAGTTCATAGTGTTTACCAAGCTTCACTTGGTTAACACTAGAAATCATTTCTAGAGTAGTGTTTACTAAGAAGGGTCGACCAATGAAGGATTTCATTATTTTGGGAAATAAAGTTTAATTGTTTCATGTAATTTTTGTAGCCGACTAATATAATATTTATTGGTAATTGTAACTTTTAAGTGAGCTAACTTGATAATTTGTTTGGTATAAATAAAAGGTCAAGTTGTGAATTCAAATGTATGAATGAATGATCAAGCATGCAAGTGAGTTGATTGAGGAAAGTGTGAGCAAATTTTGAAGAAGGATCATATATCTTTGAGGAGCAGCAAAGTTGTATTCAATCAGAGAGGATCTAGTGAAGTAGAATAGAGATCTATATCAGAAAAGTTCAGTTGCATCTCATTCAAGTCACTCATTGTTACTTTCTCACAATTGTAGCAATAATTTCTAAATCTCCTAATAGATTTGGTTTAATAGCCATTTTGTAAATCCTCTAACAAGGTGGATAGTTCTACTAAATTGTTCTAAAGTCCTCTAGAAAGGCCACTCCCAATAGGGTGATTAAATCCTCTAACAAGGTCACACCTAATAGTGTATTTTGTAACCTTTAACAGGGTTAGCTCCTAATAGGGCTCACTTCAGAAGAGTGAAAATTAGTAGCTAGTTACTTGGTGGTTTTTCTCATATTGGGTTTCCATGTTAAATTTGGTATCTCTTGTGTTGATGTTATTTCTTTTATGCATGCATGTTAAATATTTGTGAATGCTTAAAGATTAGTAATAAGTTAACATACATCTATCAAGTTACAACATTTTTCTGTGTGACTACCAAGTGACAGTAGTAACTAGTTTTATAAGACATCTAAGGGATCTGTGGATTATTTTTGTGGTAAATGATTCACCCACCTCTCTCAATTACTCTATCCATATTTCCAACAAAGGTTTCATAAGGTTCCCTTATGGTCAAAAAATATGTGAAAGTAGGCACCTTCTATCTATGTATAGGTCATATTATTCCTTCTACTTTAAATATTATAGAAAAAAATGAATGTTGAGGAACAATTATTGCATTTGAGTAGGGAAAACAAATAGTTGCTATAGATTCTAATAAAATGCTATGGCACAATAGACTTGGGCACATGCATGAGAAAGGTATGAAATCACTTCATTCACAAAACATTTTACCAGGTTTAAAATGTGTCAATATGGATTTCTGTGAAAGTTGTGTGGATGAAAAATAAAAGAGAGTGAGTTTTGTGAAGAGTGTGAAGGAAAAGAAAAATGAGAAATTAGAGCTTGTGCATGTAGATATATGGGGAATAGCTCAAACTCATTATTATGTTACATTCATTGATAATGTAACTAGAAAAGTATGGGTTTATTTCCTTACATCAAATAATACTGGTAAGAGATTAAAATGTCTTAGATTTGATAATGGTGGTAAGTATTTTAGTTATGAATTTGAAGATTATTGCTTGACTAATGATTTTCACATACAAAAACCTATTCTAAAGACTCCACAAGAAAATAAAGTGGCTGAATGCATGAATAGGACAATAATGGAGTGTGAAAGGAGCATGAGGTTGCATGTTGTGATGCCCTTAAACATGTTGAAAAATTCTATCAATAGTACTATATATTTGATTAATAGAGGTCCCTCTACTAATTTGGATTGTGGTATTTCAAAGGAAGCATGGACTGGTAAGAAGGTGAGTTATTGTTTTCTTAGAATCTTTGGTTATGAAGAATTTGCACATATTGACTCTAAAAATAGAACCAAGTTGGGAGCTAAGTCAAAGAAATATGTATTTTTTGGATATGACATTGATAAATTTGGTTATAGGCTTCGAGATTTTGAAAATTGTAAAATTGTAAGAGGCAGGGATGTGAGAAAGTGTAGAATAAAGATCTGTTGCAGCAACATGAGAAGAAAGAAAATGATTATGTAGTATTGGATGATACTCAAAAAGATGATGTTCTAGTAGTTCCTCATGCTCCACAAAAATTGTAACAACATATACCATACACCCCAGTGAATGTTAGATACTCAACAAAGATAAGTAGACCTTCTAAAAGGTTTTCTCCCTCTTTGTATTCTATTTTATTAATAGATGTTGGTGAACTTGAATGTTATGATGAAGCTATTTAGATGGATATAAATATTCAGTGGGAGTTTGCAATGACAGAAGAAATTGATTCCCAAAAAAATTATACATGAGACTTATGCAAGTTTCCTATAGGTAAACGAGATTTATAGAATAAATGGGTTTACAGGTTGAAAGAAGAGGATGGACGTAAGAAAAGATTTAATTCTAGGTTAGTGGTAAAAGGATTTGCATGGAAAAGGGGCATTTACTTTGATGAGATATTTTCTCTTGTTGTTAAAATGACTTCTATTCACACTATTATAAGTATTGTGGCTATTGAAGATTTGTATTTGGAGTAGCTTTATGTTAAAACTATTGGAAATATAAGAGGAGTAACTAAGAGGGGAGGAGTGAATCAGTTACCACAAAAATAAATCCCAAATCCCTTAGATGTCAATACAAATCAAAACTTTGATTAAATTGTATTCTACTGTAACTTGAAAAATACACATGCACTCAATTTACACTAGCAAATGTTGTAACTTGGTAAACACTAAAATTACTTGACAATTGCTTAACATGAAAATCTTTAAGATATTATCTATGATTATCCTTATTTAACTTAGTTGAAAACACATAAAAGAAATAGAATGAACACAATTGCGACCAAGATTTAATGTGGAAACCCAATTTGGGAAAAAGCAACAATTGTAACTAATTACTGAGTTTCACTCTTCTAAAGTGAGCCCTATTAGGAGCCAAACCCTATTAAAGGTTACAAAACATACTGTTAGGTGTGACCCAGTTAGAGGATTTGAGCACCCTATTAGGAGTGACCTTGTTAGAGTTCTTTAGACACTTCAATCTAGAAATGGCACCTTGTTAGAGGATTTACAAATAACTATTAAGACAACTCTATTAAGAGATTTAGATTGCTGCTGCAATGGTTAGAAAGTAACAATGAGATGACCTGATTTTTGATGCAACTAAATTGCTGATTATAGATCTCAATTCTTGCTTTTATACTTGATCCTTTCTGATCAAATGTATCTTTGCAACTCAACAAGGATATTCATCTCCTTGGTCAACTAGAACCAACAAATAAATCAATTAAACTCAATATGCCAAAACAAAAAAATCCTTCGTTAGCCGACCATGCTTGGCAGGTGGTAACTTAGAAACAATTTTCCTATGTTAACCAAGTGAACTTGGTTAACACTACATATTCAGAAAGTTCCTTGGTAACCAAGTGAGCTTAATTAACACTGGTTCCATCCAACATTTTCTTCATTAATTTAGTGAGCTTAGTTAACACTCAACTTTTGCAAACTTTCCTTTGATGATTGAATGAACTTGGTAGACAATGACTTTTGAACTAGGCAAACTCAGGAATGCTTGATAGACACAAAAAATTGTCTTCAATGCCTGAGAGAGCTCAACATATTCTAATTGACAATGATATGACATTTTCTATGACACTAAAGAAAATACACAATTAATCAATTGCTTTCAACAAAAACAACTTTTATTCATGGTGATTTAGATGAAGAGATATATATGTCACAATCACATGGATTTGAGGTCAAAGGTAAGGAGAACTTAGTGTGCAGATTGAATAAAAATTTATATGGCTTGAAGCAAGCACCTTAGCAATGGTATATTAAATTTGATAGTTTTACACATGAGCATGGTTACACTCAATGTCATTTTGACCATTGTGTTTATTTTAAGAGGTTAGATAATGATAGCTACCTTATTTTATGTTTATATGTTGATGATATGCTAGTAGCTGGGTCTAACATGGATCACATTATGAGGCTAAAATGACAGTTAGCACATTAATTTTCTATAAGGAATTTGAGGGAAGCAAAATAGACCCTGGGTATGAAGATTTGTAGAGATAGGAAATATAGAAAATTGAGTTCATCTCAGGTTGATTATATTGCAAAGATGTTGCATTATTTCTCTATGGAGAATGCTAAAGATGTTAGCATACCTTTACCTAGTCATTTGAAATTGACTAAGGAAGTGTGTCCAATGACACCAAAAGAGGAGGCTAAAATGTCCAAGGTACCTTATGCTTCAGTTATAGAGAGCTTAATGTATGCCATGGTATGCACTAGGCCAGATATTGCACATGTAGTGAGAGTCGTTGGCAGGTATATGAGTCATCCTAGAAATGAGAATTGGAATGGAGTCAAATGGATTCTTAAATATTTGAGAGGAACATCTAGTAAGTGTTTACATTTTGGGGGCTCTACTACTGATTTACAGGGCTATGTTGACTTAGATTTGGTAGGGGATATTAATACCAGATAGAGTACTACATGTTATGTATTTATTGTTGGTGGGACAATAGTGAGATAGGTTTCTTGGTTACAGAAGGTGAATGGTTTACCCACTATAGAGGCAGAGTATGTTGCTACTACAGAGGAAACCAATTAGACGATATGGGTTTAGTTCTTCATAGAAGAATTTGAACACCCACAAAGGGATACTTATTTGTTTATAGATAGCTAGAGTGCCATTCATCTTGCCAGGAATTCTACTCTACATTCAAAGAAAAAACACATACAGTTGCAATACCATTTTATTTGGTCAATTTTGGGCGATGGATAGTTAAAGCTAGAGAATATACATATAGATGATAATCCAATAGATATGTTCACCAAGGTAGTAATAAGGGAGAAGTTGAACTCCTCTTCATCTTTAGTTGGTCTTCTAGACTAAATAGAATAAAAGAACAAAATAGTCTAGGGTGGTTTTTCTAATGGGAGCTACAAGTTTAGCAGTGCTATGATTAGTCTCCAAGTGGGAGTTTATTGTTGTGGAGTCTGACTAGTCTCTTGGTGGGAGATTGTTGTGATGTGGAGCCTAATCAAAATTGAAAGTTTATTCAATGAAGTTTCCCCCCATATTATTTCTATGGGGGTTCGGGGATAGAACCCCTTGTGAGGTCTTAGGAAACATCGTAGCTATGCTCCATATCACAGTATAGGGTGGGGTCAAGGGGAAATGCTCCTACAGGGTTTTTGGGGGGTAGTGACCTCAAAGCCAAAAATGACTAATTATTGTAAATGACGTCGATTGCTATTTTCTATTGGATGACTTCTTCTTGCCCTAATTTTGTAAGCAGAAAAAGCTTTTATAAAATGGGGTAGGGTTAGAGATTTCAAGATGTATGATGAGATTTTAGCTTCTTGCAATAATATTGAGATGTTAGGGATTATGGATTGTAATTACTGGATAATAATAATATTGGACTAGTTGTTGGTGGACAAAGCCTAGAGATTGGGTGAACCACATTAAATCCTTGTGTCTTATGTTCTCTTTTGTACGATTTATTATTTTTTGATATTGGTTATATTTGTATGTAACTATTATTTTTGTCTATGGTTTATCCTAAAACTAATTTAGTAGTGCCTAATTATTTGATTGATGAAGATGATTTTAAGAAAGTATGTTGATGAGTCAAAGTATTGATAAGTATGATATTCAATGGGCACTTGAATGAGTTAGACTATGATAATGTAATGTTAGTTTTATTATTTTACAATCATGTAATTCTATATTGTAATATTGAATTCTATGTTTTCATCAAGCTATACAAGTTACACTAAGTAACAAAGTGAAAGAAGGAATATAGTGTTCATTGAGTGACTACAGTTGTCACCAAGCATTTGCCAAAGATAAGTTAACATTAAGTTTTAATTGAGTATTTCATATTTTAATCGAGTGATGTATTAATTGAGTGAAATGAAATTTTCACCAAGTATGAGCTCAAAGAAAAAGTTAAGAAAGATGATATTTGAGGCTGACTTTTGATGAAGATTAAGAATGTTTTAGAAGTTCGAAGGATAAAGTCAAAGTTAATTACAAAATCTACCATAGGAAAAATGAAATGAAGATATGATGATGGGGATTTAAGCAAGATAAGGATGAACACAAAGTTCAATGAAAGGTCTATTTTCCAAGTGACTAAAAACATTGAATTTAAGATTTACAAATGTGGTTAAGTGGTAAAATCTGGAAGAATATGGAAGTAGAAAGTTTACTATTTAAAGAGATGTTCAACCATTTTTTGGTTGTTGATCATTATTGTCAAGTTGGGGTTAAGTGCACAAGGATGGTTCACAAAAAGGGGGTATAAATGGAAACCTTTTTCCTAAAATTAGGTAATTTTGGACTTGGATAAGACATTTGAGGGTCATCCAATCAAAATGACAAGATGTGTAAAAAATATAAATTGTAGTACTTTGAATATACTTGAATCTAAACTACAAGAGTTTGTTAAAAATAGATAAGATTAGGTGGGTCAAATCTTGCACACATGAAAAATATTCCTTGATTTTTTTAGAAAACATAACATAGTTGTTTTCATGTGCAATGCAAAAAGCCTATTTATATTCAATATTTTGCAGATCCCTTTAGTAGGATGATAGTTAAGAGTGATATCTAGAAGTTGTTGTTGGAAATACAATAGGGAAAGTAAACTCTGAGAAGGGGGGTGAATTAGTCCTTCAAAAATTTAACCATAAATTCATTCACCACACATCCATCTGACAATTTGCATGTAAACTAAAATAGCTAGCTAAACATATTCATCCATATTATGAAAAAAAAAATTCAACACATGTATGATGCAAGATATTTGATTTCCTAAAAACCCTCCAATGAGAAGGTAAACCTGGGGTGGGGATGACACCCACAAATCTTCACTACTACAATAATAAAGTGCATCAAATGAAGGCTACAATGTTTGATCATAAACTATAATCTACCCTATAAAAGGTCTGCCTTGTTAAAGGCTTACAAGATTGTTAGATCTTGTTAGAATCTTTTAGAATAACTGAGAGGGGGGGTGAATCAGTTATTCAAGGTCCCAAATGCCCTAATAAAACTTTTTTTTTCTTTCACCAAATGTAGTGAACTCATAAACCTTTTAACCATCCAAGCTTAAATCAATCATATTAGCAAGTTACAGTAAATCAACATGCAAAGATAAAAAATGCAAGATCAACACATGACACAATGATTTACGTGGAAACCCAATTTGGGAAAAACCACCAGTAACATGCTACTTGATTCTCACTCTTCTGAATTGATGCCCTGTTAAAGGCTTACAACACACTGTTAAATGTGACCTTGTTAGAGGATTTCACCAAACTGTTAGGAATGGGCCTGGTTAAGGGACTTTAGAACATTCACTGGGAATGTCACCCTGTTAAAGGATTTATCTCATGGCTATCAAACCAACCTAAGTCCATAAGATTTAAACTAATTGTTATAATTGCTAGAAAGTAACAACAATGAACTTTTGATCTGATATAACTTACAACATACTTTGCAGATTTTAGATCACACTTTTAGTTTAGTCCTTATGCTTGGCTTTTATCTCTTCAGCTCTGACTGCTTGTCATCTATTCAAGCTTCGTCTCCTTGAGTCTTCTAACTCACTGTACTAATGCATCCATATCAGAGGTCTTCTTACTGAAATAGAGTAACTATGCTCTCTTTCCTCTTTTCCACCTTCTTCAGCACTTTACACTTTCATGCTTGACCACCCCTCTCTCATTAATTTTTTTCATTAACTAATGACTCCTTATATAGAGATCTGATATGCCTTTGCCACTCAATTCTCCCTCTTCACTTTTAGGGTTTCAATATGGATTAGGTAAAATACAATGTATCTACCCCATATCTTGTTCTCTTCTAGAAACTTTGCCAGCTATATCCTCAAAAACATTTTACATGGTGTTCTGTGCCACCAGCTCATCATTCTTATCTTCTATTTAATTTACAAACTTCTAAGTAATAACCTTGTTGGCTTAGTTCTGGCGAATCTTTGATCTTCGAAATAATGCAGCAACTCGACATTATTTGTTTTACTGATGCTCGACATCTTAGTGTTACTTGGCATCTACACAAAACTGTGTTACTCGGCACTTACAGAAAACTGTGTTACTCGACACCTACAGAAAGCTGTGTTACTCGGCACCTACAGAAAACTGTGTTACTCGGCACCTACTCTTTACTTGGCACCTGAAGATCGCTCGGCTTATATGATATACTCGACACCTTCTCTTAGTTGAGCTTTGTAAAAGACTTAGCTAACACCTAAACTCTTTAATATGTTTCAGTGTGCCCTTTTTTCTGTATCTTATAGTATGTTATCAAATACACTTTTTCATCAATGGCTTAGCTGATCCTAGTACTTCATTACAACATCATAACTTCAACCTTTCTCTAGGTGTTCTAGTTACATCTTATTGATTGCCACCACCTTGTCAACCAACTAATTAATAGTATTTGGATCACTAAAGCAATTGTCATTCCTGCAAGTAGCAAGTTTGACATCAATGACAAAACAATGATTGAGAACATTCTTTATCATTCCAACAACTCTTATTATCAATTCAATCATTTCTAACAGATCTTACCCTGTTAAAGGATTTCAACACCCTATTAGAAGTGTGCCTGATTAAAGGACCTCAATTTACAATGAAGTGAGCACCCTATTAAAGGATTTACAAAAACTTATTAGGAGTGCTCTATTAAGAGATTTAATTGATTCACCTACTAAAATGTATTAGAAATTATACTTTGGTTAGCACTCTACTATTAGATAACAAATCACCTCTTTATTGATGTGTACTTGACCCTTTCTGATCAGATGTATCACTTCTTTCCTCTAACTCCTTTCTTTTGTTCCCCTCTAATTGATTATGTAATGTATCTCAATTCATAGCTCCTTAGCCACCATAAATGCTCTATTTTCACATGAAAAATTCTCTATTCTCGCATTCCACACTTTTATCTTTTAGGGTTTGTTCTCCTTAAGAAGACCTAGGTGACTTAGTGTTAGGTATGAATCAATGATTGTGATTCACCCATTTTTGCCACTTAAAACATTCCTTCAACTAATTGATTGCATGTAATACATAGGAATCCTCAATATAGACTCATCCTTATCATCTAGAATCACAAAAAAATCCATAAGTTAGCTAAAAAATGGTTTACATAGAAGTTTGTGCCATTACAAATAACTACATCAAAAACTACTTACTCAACACTTGAAGTGTCTAATTCTCGGCATCTACAGTATCTTCAATGCTATAACTTGACCTTTGAATGACTTGACATCCATTGATCACTCGACATCTGAATGACTCGGTTTACTATTTGCTTAGCACTTGAGTGACTCAACACTTACTACTTACTAAACAAATATTGTATATCTGACAACTTAAATTTGACATACACTACTTGTTTGATATGAACTAAGAAAATGACTTAAATATATTGTCACTCATATGTCAAAATCAATCTGAGATTAATAGTTGTATATTTTTGTGTAATTTTCTTATAAGTATTTTTTTTTAATGAATTGTTGAAGTGTTTGCATACTAATTTTTTTGTATTTGTTCATTTGCAAATCATAATTTGCATCAAAACAATTGAAAATGAGTTTTTAAAAAAAGTGTATAGAATAGAGTGTAGAACAAAAATATGTAATTTATTTTTCATTTATTTAATGATATTAAAATTTATTAAACAAAACCTAGACATATGTCTATGAGGATTGTGAAGATAGTGGTAAAACTAATTAATGTTTACAATGTTAATGTTGTCTAAAAAAGAAAAAAATACATATTAAAAAAGGTAAGAAGATGAGTTAGATTATGGTGGTGATTTTAGAGATATCCACTTTATCGTTTGGAAACTTGATAAAGTAAAACATGAGAATTCATCTTAGAAGATGATAAAATGTCCAAAGGATTGAAATTGGAGGAAAAATGAGTTCCCATGCCTTTGGGTCAACTCCTAAGGCTAATTCCAAGCCATAACCTAATCAAGTTTTATGTTTTCAAATAAACTTGATCAGGTTATTGGAGCAAAAATGTGCTAGAATTATTAAGGACCCGATCAAGTTTGTTTGAGAAACAACCCGATCGGGTTTGTTTGAGAAATAACCTCATCAGGTTTTGTCCATTATAAATAAACTAAATATTTATAAACATACAAATAAATTATCTTTACAATTAAATATTATATATATTTATAATTATATAGTTATATATTATATATATTTATAATTATATAATTCAATATTATAAATATAGATCTATAACTATATATCTATAAGTATACAACAAAATTCATATATAATTAAATATTTCTAATCTATTATTGTATATACAATCACATATATTCATAACCTCTCTCTCACTCTCTGAGTAACCCCTAACACCCACTCCTTCTAACCTATAACCCTTCTTTGTCTAGGCTAACATTTAACCCTCTCTCCTCGAACCCCTAACTCACCTCTCTCCCTCCCTCTCAATTCCCTAACCTACCTCTCCACCTCCCTCTCAAACCCCTAACCTACATCTCTTTCTATCTAACTTCTAACTCCACATCTCTAACCCTAAACTTCCTTCTCTCACTAAACCCTAACCACTCTCTCTCCCCCCCCACAAACCCTTAACATAACTAATCCAAATTCAGAACTCAAAACAATACTTGGTATAGAGCATGTGGTATTGTGATTTAATTAAAAGCCATTAAAATACCACAAGAGATGTTTTGCAAGCCAAAAGTGATCCATTCTATTAAAAAATAGAGTTTATCCAAGTATGAGGATCCCAAGAGTCATCACTATCCATTGGAAATGAAATTGAAGAGCCCACAAGACAATTAATTACAAAATAAATTCTAACAATTATAAAAACTATAAAAATCTATATTAAAAATTATGTTTACTTGTAGAAGTCATAACTTTCTACTCATAGCTCAAAATCATGAACCGTCAGAATTTTTGGAAAGATCTTCTAAAGTTCTTGACTTAGTGTTTGAATTTAGTTGTGAATTCTTGGCCTATTGAAGCCTAGAAATTCCCTGGAGGCCTTCAAAAATGCAAAATTCTAGAACATAGAAAATACCAAAAAAATAGATTTTGGTATTTTCCCATTTTTTCTTGTTTCAAGATCCTCTTCATCTTTTGGGACCGTGTTTTGATCATTCCTTCCTCCTTAAGAGGAAATGGGCCCCATTTCATCCACACTTTGCATCAAATGTGGAAAATTAGATTTATTCACGTGTAAGCCACTTTACCCATTGAACAGATTGTCCTACTTTTACCATGTTGTATAAATAGATTGTCTAGTTCCTCAAATTATTCATGACAACCTCCACAATTTGGTCACTTTGGATTAGATTAATAGCTTTTGGATTCAACTCTAGATGAAAAATTTCTTTAGTAACATCTGCAAAGTCTAGTAAAGGAGGGAAATATGGCTTCAATAGTTCTACATTGAAGACTAGGTGAACACCCAAAAATGGAGGCAAGTTGAGTTCAATTGCATTTTCAACAACTTTCATGATGATCTTATAGGGACAATAGCAAAGAGGATGAAGCTTCCTATGAGGGCTTTCTAAACATTCCTTCTATAAATGCAACCATACCTTATCCCTAACCTAAAGATTATGAAGAGTTCAATGTTGATCATGCCTCTATTTATACTTCTTAGTGGTCTGCTCCAAAATTTCATGAACTTGCTGCTGCAAATGATGAATTTTATCAATGAACTTCATAGATTTTTCCTCCTTTTTATCCAAGCATGGTACCAAGTCAGACTGCATAACTAGGATAGAAACATTTATTGGTGCTAAGGGCTAATATGTAATACAAACTTCAAATGGGTTGTGGCCAGTTGAACTATGAATTACCCTATTGTAGCTATGTTTTACATATGGGAGGCTTTCATGTGATGTACGAGGATGTTTGGAGTGATACATAAGCAAGATTTGAATAATCATTTGATTAACAACCTTTGTTTGACCATCTACTTGAGGATAGAATGTAGTAGACTTTGTTAGTTTTATGTTCATCATTGCCCATTATGAAGTCCAAAATTTATTGAGAAGTTGACTATCCCTATCTAAAATAATGGTTTTGGTAGCCCAAAATGAACCCAAACATGCTCAAAAAAGAGTTTTGTAGTTTCTTCTATAGAGATTGCCTTTCTACAGGCCACCAAGATTGCCATTTTTGAAAATCTATCTACTATAACATATACACAATCATGCCCATGTTTAGTGGTAGCTAGGAAGACCAAACATAAAATTGATTGAAACTGAATGCCAAGGTTTATCTAGAATAGGAAGTGGTAAATATAAACCCAACTTAGGATTTTCAAGCTTTGAAATAGCACACATTGTACATGCTTGAATGTATTCTATCACATAATTTTTCATTTTTGGCCAATAAAAATATTTTTGTAGTATAGGAGTAGTCTTACCTATTCCAAAATGACCAACGACCTTACTAAAGTGAGCTTCCCATATTAACTTCTTGCATTCTTCCTTGGGAACACAAATCTGGCCAAAGTGGCAAAGCATTCCATCTTGCAAGTAATATTCATTAACATTTTTACCTTCCCCAATATAAGTATAAATAATAGAAAATTCATTATCCTGTCCATACAAGTAGGCCCAATTTTCTATTTGGTGACCACATGATTATAATACCATACTTATTCTTACAATTGGCGGCCTAGCTAGACAATCTACTACCTTATTGGTGCTTCCTTTCTTATGATGAATGTTGAGATGAAATTGTTGAAGATAAGCTGACCATCTTTGGTGTTTTTCATTTTGTAATTTGCCTTGTGTTTGCAAAAATTGAAGCAGTTTGTGATCTATGTGGATGATAGTCTCCTTTCCCAATATATAATGTTTCCATTGCTTGCAAGCTTGAATAATAGTGTATAATTATTTATCATAAGTGGGATATCTACATAATGTATTAGAAAAAGTCTTACTGTGGTAGGCGAGTGGATGTCCATGTTGCATGAGGACTACTTTGAAGGCATATTCTAATGCATTAGTTTGTATTTCAAAAGACTCTTGTAAATCAGAAAGAGATAAAATTGGCCCAGTACATAACCTATGTTTTAGCCCCTCAAATGCTTGTTGTTGAGTACCTTCACACTTGAATTTTTCTTTCATACCTCCTCATAATGATTGATTCAAAGGCCAAGACAAATGTGAAAATCCAAACACAAATCTACGATAAAAGTTGCCTAACCCCAAGAAGCTACACAACTTTGTGAGATTCCTTGGAGTAGGCCAATCTTTAATTACTTGGATCTTTTTAGGATCAACATGAACACCTTCACCATCAATAATATATCCCAAGTACTTAATACTTTTCATACCTTAATAACATTTTTCCTTATTTTCATAGAGTCCATGGTCTTGCAATGTAAAAAACATATGTTCCACATGTTGTAGATGTTCTTCCGAAGTTTTATTGAAAATTAGAATATCATCTAGATATACAACTACAAAAGAGTCATGAATGGCCTAAGCACATCATTAATCATCCTCATAAATGTGGGTGGGGAATTTGTGAGGCCAAAAGGAATCACTAACCATTCAAATAATCCCTCTTTAGATTTAAAAGCAATCTTCCATACATCTATTAGATCAATTGGTACTTGATGGTATCTAGATTTCAAGTCAATTTTAGTGAAGAATTTTGCCTCTCTAAGCTGGTCTAAGAGATCATCTATTTGAGGAATTGGATATCTTTTTTTCTTGTAGTGATCTTATTCAATGATCTATAATCAATACAGAGCCTCCATGTACCATTCATTTTCTTTGCAAGAACAATTGGACTACCACAGGGAGATGCACTTGGGCAGATATGTCCTTTTTGAATCAATTCTACTATCAAGCTTTTTATCTCATCATTTTCTAGAATTGACATCCTATATAATGGCTCATTAGGTAATGGGGTTCTTGGTATCAAATCAATAGAGTGTCTAACTTGGAAATGTGAGGTTACCCTTATTGGTAACTCAAACACATTATGATATTTTTTTAAAATATGATCCATTGATCTTTTCTATTTTGTTGTGATGGACACCATGGAATGAAAATTACACCCATTTTTCTTTTTTTCCTTAGGATGAATCATTGATAACACAAATGTACAGGTTTGGGCTATTAATCTTCTACATTGTTTTACACTAATCAAAGCTATAGAGTGTGCAAGACTTACCCATGGAATCTGGTACTTTTGTCCACCTAATTTGATTGTCACACTTTGTGGCCTAGAATCATACACCCCATGACATTGCTACATGTATGGATTTCCTAAAAAAATATCACACACATCAAGAGGAGCTACATCATAGATCACCTCATCTTTGAATGGTTTAATGGAATATGACAAACAACATTGCTTGTTTACTTGAATATCTCTCCCTTGGCTCACCCATCCCATAGTATATGGTTGCAAGTATGATGTTGCTTTCAGATTCAATCTTTTTATAGTCTCAACAAAAATCAAATTCTTTTGATACCACTATCAATAATAAAATGTAAATCTTTTACTCCTACCCACATTTGTGAATGGAATAGTCTCTCTTCATCATCATGAGAAAATACCTTTGTAGTGGCCACTGTGGCATATGGGTCAGCCTTAATGATTTTTTTATCCTCCTTTTTTTTCCAAAATACTTCACCTTAGGTGTAGTAGCTTCTTCATGGGTTTCCATCATTAAACTCTTTATAGTTCTACAATCTTTAGTTTTATGAGAGAGACTTTTACAGACTTTGCACCACATACCTAATTCTTGCCTTGTTTTATTTATGCCCCATGTCTTCTTTGCTGGTGAATTTGGAGATGGCTCCTTGGCTATTTATTTTCCCATTGGCTTATTACCTTCATGTTTCCATTTTTTGTTCATTGGATTTTCCCTCCTCCATTTTTGTTTGAAATTATCCTCAATTTTTGATGCATATTTGAATGCACTAGACAATGTTTCTATATTCAAGAAATCCACTTTAGTCTGAATATATCTATGAAGACCAATCTTATACTTCAGAACTTGATGTTTTTCTGAGTCTTTGATGCCAAGCTTTGCAGAGAAAGCATGAAATATGTTGGTATACTATTGAAGTGATTGGTCTTTCTTTTGTAGGAGTAATTTCCATTACACATATTTCTATTCATAGGTATCCTCAGGGTAATATTCTTGTTTTATATGCTCTACAAATTCTTCCCATGTGGGTTTTCCATCAGATATCACAAAAAATTCATGTTCATCCTAAGCCTCTTGGTTTTCTTTAGTTGTTAAGTGAACCTCCCATGCCAATTTCACATGATTCTCATCTTTGAGGAGGGGAAAGGTTATATTTTCAATATTTGAGAAATTATTAACACAAAGCTCCTCTTCAATTTGGACTACCAGTCATCAACAACATCTACATCAATTTTTCTTTGCAAAGTTGGAATATCAAAATTTAGATGCACCTTGAATGGGGTTTGCCCACCAAATTTTGAATTTCTTGGAATGGCCTATGCCTCTCATTTTCCAAGCATTCGTGAAAATTGTTACATCATTCCTTCACATTTTTTATTTAATACCTCTTTCACTAGTTTTTTGAAGGATTCATCCATCCCCTCAGTTTGTTGTTTTTTCTTCTATGATGGTGTGCATCTTAAAGGAAGATAATTTGAGAGATCTTTTGTACCCAATCCCAATCTTCGATAAGTTGTTCATGTACGATGGGACATATAGGAGCGAACATGTTGGTCTTAGATTGGTTTTGATAATTAAGTGTCAACACACTTAACCATTCTCATATAAAAGCCGAGTACACTATATGTGCCGAGCCAGAATTCCAATAGGTGCTGAGTGATCTATATGTGCTAAGTCATAATTGATGCTAAGCAAGCTAGAATGCTACATGTGTTGAGCAAGCTAGAATGCTACATGTGCCGAGCACTAGTAATCTAGTACATGCTGAGTAACAGAAAATCGACATATGAGTTTGTGGCTTCACAAACTCAGATGCAAACCATTTTTTGAGCTGACATTAAAGATAAGAATGAATCTTTTACATTTCCTATACAACCAGTATGCAATCAATAAGAAAAATGGAGAAGGCATGCAACTAATAAGAAAAGTGCAAGGAGTGAGCAAGAAATAAAGATTTAATATGAATTGTAGATTCATTTCAAACCCTAAATCTTTGAAGCCTTTATAAGAAGGTAAAGACCCCTCGATTTAAAGTTGCTAAGAAGATAAATAATTGAGGTAAGTGAATTACAGAATAGATCAAGCAATAGGGGTGTTAAAGACTTAGTGATTAGACCAGCATTGCATATTTAGTTTATCAGAACAGAGCAAGGGCATCGAACAAATATCAGATCTCAGAGGATCAAGATCAGAGAAAAGCAAATCAAGTGCCTAAATTCAGAAATTAAGGATTGTAAGCTATTAGGTTTATTAATCTAATACTCTCTAGCAATTGTATTAGAAAGAAAATCCTCTGTTGATAGGTTAGCTTAATAGCTAGGTTGTAGAACCTTTGACAAGGTGATAAAATCCTTTAATAGGGTGAAACTCATGTAAATTGTTTGTAAATCCTTTAAATAGGTCACAATTGATACAATGTAAAGCCTTTAATAGGGAAGACCATCAGAAGTGGTCAAACATTATTGTTGCAGTGATATTTTATGGGTATCATCCCCACCCTAGTTTTACCTTCTCATTTTGGAGGGTTTCTAGGTTACCAAATTCGGTGTTATGTGTTTTGATGCATGTGTTTACTTTATGCTTAACTTATATGTTTACATGCATGCAATTTATTTTCAGTTAAAAGTTTTTAAGGTTAAAGTGTTATACTTCTGATTCACCCTCCCTCTTAGAAGTATTCTTCCCATTTGATTATTCAACAAAAAAAGCTCTGATACCATTGATTTGAATTAATAAAATAGATTACAATACCTAGTGTAGAACCTGTGGTAATGTGATTTAATTGAAATCCATTAAAATACCACAACAGATGTTTTACAAGCCAAA